>JAAMXV010000221.1:0-15244 GCA_019693495.1 Axilococcus clingmanii
CCCCAACAGCAACAAAGGCCCCCGCCACATTATAATCAGCAGTACCAAAGGCCCCCGCCAAATTATAATCAGCAGTACCAAAGACCCCCGCCAAATCAGCAATACTACCAAAGACCCCCACCCAATCAGCAATACTACCAAGGGTATCAACAGCCCCCACCGTACCATGCCCAAGCTGGGCCTCCCCCACAATATTACAACAATGGACCACATCCTGGAGGTTATTACTATCCACAGCAACCATTTCCTGGAGGATACACCCAGCAGCCTCAACCCGGGCAATACTATCCTCCCCCACAGCAGCAGCAGCCTCCTCCTCAGACTAAGAGTTTTGACGACATGACAACCAGTGAATTGAAGGCTTTCTTGACGGCTAAAGGAGCCAATCTAACAGGGGCAGTAGAAAGAAATGATTTGATAGCAATTGCAAAAGCAATGGCCTGATGAATGAAATGTCATGACTTGTTATTATTTGCACTGTCCAATTCTTTCCACATCGACGCCTTCTGAAAGCCTGGCCTTAATTTCTCTCTTCCGTTACTTGAAGACTGTAAGGGTACA
This sequence comes from Axilococcus clingmanii, assembly GCA_019693495.1. NCBI lineage: Eukaryota > Viridiplantae > Chlorophyta > Chlorophyceae > Chlamydomonadales > Chlorococcaceae > Axilococcus > Axilococcus clingmanii. Next base: position 562 of record JAAMXV010000221.1, read on the forward strand.
ATGACAGCTGGGTATAACGCTGCAAGAATCCCTCCGACAATAACCGCAACAGCCACTTTATTGCGATTCATAGTTTGCAAAGATCGGATCAATGGGTCCTCATAATTCAAATTCTCGCAGCGTCGATAGCTTGCACGCGTAGATTTCGACAACAGTTCAATCGATGATTGAAATGGTGAACAATGTGTGTAATGTTTAATGGAAGGATTGAAGCCCCATTCTCAACCCCCAAGGATGCAGCATCCTAAGACCTGTCTGATGCCATTCATCAGTTCATATTGAAGTGGTACTGGAGGCCATTTTTATTATTCCATGTTATTTAAAAACGTGTGGTCAACTAGATCAGGCACTCGCTATATACATTTTACAAGGAAGTGTGCACTAGCATCATTGTCATGGACATGTCTCCAACGGGCATCACCCCATGGAGGACATCTTTTGGTGGAATCTAGTAGTTTAGATACCCTCAGATTAACCTAGACTTCGGCTTGCAAGACTAGCCCTTTTCGAGATTAGATTTCGACACTGTCGTAATGCGTAAGTTTTAGAGGATGACGGAGCAGACTACCAAAGCCAAGCCATCTGAACTCGAGATTGAGCGAGCAGAGATGAGCGGCCAGCTCTCAGTCTCCTCTTTCCGAATCTCGAAAGAAAAGATCGAAATAAGAAAGCACATGAACCCAATCTCTACATTTTTCTTTTGGGTTCTCTCTTTTGCCATCCCAGGTAGGTGACTCTCCACACTACTGGGCTAACACACCCACCCACCCATCGCTCCCTTACCCCGTTTTCTTATGATGGTTTTCAGGATTTGGAATGTTTTCAGAGGCTTATTTTGTCTTTTCCATTGGCAACTTAGAACCGTTGTGGGAAGCTGAGTACCCTGGATGCTTCACAGCCCCATTTACAGAATGCAGCTCCAGTCTGCAGAATACCCTGCATTATACCCAAGTTGCTGGCATCATATGTGGTCAACTGACATTGGGTTTTCTAGCTGATAGAATTGGAAGAAAGTATGGTAGTATATTGACTGCCTCACTTATGTTTATATTTGGCATATTGATGGCAGCATCAACTGGCACATCAGTGCAGGCTCAGTTTGTAATGTTCACCATCGTGCAGACGTTCTTTGGCGTCGGAGTCGGTGGAGAATACCCTGTGGCCTCAACGTCTGCAAATGAGCGTGCCGAATCCACTGAGCATCTTTCGCATCGTCGTGGAGAAACGGCTGTGTGCGTTCTCTCAATGCAAGGGTGGGGAAATCTCGCCAATACAGTCGTCATTGCCACCCTTCTGGCAATATTTGGTCAGACTGGGGTTGAAGCCTCCCTCAATCCTGACAGTCTGAATGTTATATGGCGCCTCTCATATGCCATTGGTCTCATACCACTAGGGTTCATCTTATTTTGGCGTATCTTTGTCCTAAAAGAGAGCTCTATTTGGAAAGCCAAAAGGAAAGCTTTGAAGAAGCGTCAACAAGCCAAGGCCTCAAAGGTTCACAGCTGGCGCAAGGTCAATCTGATGATGAGGCATTACTGGCATCGCAATGTTGGAACTGCTGTCTGCTGGTTTGTCTGGGATTTTGCATTCTATGGCAACAAGTTATTCCAGGGCACATTCATCAAGATATTAAACCCAAATGCCACGGTCATCACAACCCTCTGGTGGACAGCACTCAATTCAGGGGTCGCGGTCGTTGGATATTATTTTGCTGCTTTTACTATCGATAAGACATGGATGGGTCGCACGAGGATGCAGATGATGGGCTTCCTCATGGTAGGACTCCTCTTCCTTTTCTCCACAATATTCTATGACACCCTCACCACGCCAGAGTACATCAAGGTTTTCCAATTCATGTATTATTTCTCTTCCTTCTGGGGTCAATTTGGTCCAAATGCTACCACCTGGCTGTTGCCTGCAGAATTGAATCCAACAGAAGTTCGTACGACATGCCATGGATTGTCAGCTGCCGTCGGAAAGGCAGGAGCACTGGTAGCGGGGGTAGTCTTTGGTTTGACAGACAATAAGAACAAATTTGCCATCTCCGCAGCATGTGGATTGCTAGGAGCCTTTTTTACCTTCTTATTCATCCCAAACATAACAGGACTAGATTTACATGAAGGAGATGTCCGGTGGCTTGCCATTCTAGATGGAAAGCATGGATCATACCATGGACCAGCAGTCAATCCAAAACATCTGTCAATAGTGGAGCGCATGATTGGATATGGAAAGCAGTATAGAGAGCCTGAAGTTGAGAAAGAAAAGGAAGAAGTAGAGCCTGAAGGCGACCATCATACCACTGCAGAGGTGGTCGGAGGACTCATTGTCTTCTCATTGAGCGAGGATGGCCCGGGAATGGACATCATTCATGAGGCATCCATGCTGACTGACGACAGCAGGGCAATGTCAGCCAAAGAGAGCCTGCAATATCTTTGAACGCGTTTTATTTTGTTTTTAAAAGCCTAAATTTCCATTTCAGCTGCAATGTCGCTACGCCTCGGAATGATCTCTGCAAGGATCACTATTTGAAATGGAGCACCAGATGAGTGCAAGATCGAGTACGCTTAAGCAATACTATGTTGCAGTTGGGACTTCAGACGCTAAAATAGAGACACTGCTGGATTTGCTGCGAGCATTCAATGATATTCCAGCCCATTTGGGTGCGGTCGTCTGCTGCTCTGCTCGGGACAGTTTGGATGTTGTGTGCGGGGCAGTGCTGGCCCTTCCAGACACACGCGTCTGGGCAATTCATGCAGATATGAGTGAATGGGAAATAGATAGCCATGTCTCCGCATTCAAGCATGCATGCACCCAGCACCTCTCCGAACAAAAGAAAGTAGAAGAGAGGGCTGTCCTACTATCAACGGACCCCTGCATAAAGATAATCTCAAAGGAATTATTGCCATTAACCCCTACATTGCTCATAAATTATGATCTGCCTGCAAAGAAAGACATCCATCTCAGAAGAATAACGAATGTAGTTGGCAGCAGAGCCCATGCCCCAGGACAGCGTATCGTGGTCCATTTTGCGGTTGCTGGGCAACTGGAACAATTTCGGGCTGTAGAGGAATTTTCTGGGGATAGACAAATACTAGAAATGCCTGTACATGTATCTGACATTTTGAAATAGGACATCCTGTTGCACACAATGCAATGATATTCTTACAAACTCATATATCGACAGCTCCTATTGACAGTTGGTTCAAGAGTTGCTCAACATCGAGCCTCTGAGAATTTTGCATTTTTGCCAATAATTTTCTCAATTGATCCTTACTTACTGCAACTGATTCATTGGAATGATCCCCCAATGGCGTTACAGGTCCTGCAGCAAGGGCTGAAGCATTGCTTGGCCTCAAAAATGGATGTGCCAACAACTCTATCATTGTTATTCGCGTCTTGGGATCTCTGTCCAAGCATTTCCTGATGACATCCAAAAGCGCAGCATTCCTGAGGGGTGGGAAGTGAATGGAATGATTGGAATCTGTGATTGCATGCATCTTCTGAATGAAAGGCAAATGCGCAAAGGGTGTTGCACCATATGCCATCTGATACAAAATGCAGCCCAATGACCAAATGTCGGAGGGTCGTCCAACCTTCATTGCTGGACCACCTCTGATATTATTGGCACCACCTAGGATTGCCTCTGGAGACATATAGTTCAAGGTGCCGACTTGACTCTCGCGTGCAATGGATGTTGTGTCTGATTGGATTGCTTTTGCTATGCCAAAATCAATGAGCTTCAGTTGTCCTTCCACCATCAAGAAATTAGCTGGTTTCAGATCACTGTGCACGATTCTTTGCCTATGAATAATGTCTACTGCATGCAACATTTGCTCCCAATACAGTCTGACAAAATTTTCATCTATGTCTAATGACTGGGGATCTACCCCAGCTGCAGCCGCTCGGTCCCGTCTAGACTTTTCATGCCTTTGAAGTAAGCGAGCTAAATCAATATCGCCGCATTCTAATACCATGTAAATCAAACCTTCATTTTGATGTACTTCAGCGTCTATGAGCTGTATTATATTTGGAGCTCCTTTCAACCTTGACAAAAGGTTGATCTCATCTAAGAATCCAGTCGCAGCCTCAACATCCCTCCCAGACAGTCTAATTCTCTTCAGTGCAAATATTTTCCTATTTGGGGCCATTACTTTAAAAACTTTACTGGATCCACCTTTTCCAACACACTCAAGCTTTGTGTACGCTATGCCTTTTACAATGACTGAATTTTCGTCCTCTACCACCCGTCTTCCAGGGCGTGCAGAGGTGGGCCTGGGTGGAGGAGGCCCCATGGGGGCCTTTATAAGCGGGTGTGGCATTGAGAGTGGTTGCTCGGCTGACGGTGCTACTATCTGCTGCTCTGGAATTGCAGGGAGGGTTGGTGGACGAGAATATCTATCCTCTTCTGCTGCTTCCTCTGCGACAGGTGCAGCAACGGGTGGTGGAGGATCTACGGGTGGCGTTACTCTGAGGGCCCTTCCCCCTCCAAACGCTTTGCTTGTGCCAGATGATTTTCGAGGAACCAACAGAGGCTTCTCACTCGTCAGCGAGAGCGTCGATGCTCTGTTAACAATGAGCAGTGTTTCCTCTGCCAGTTTCCTCTGCTTAGGCTCACTGATTCTGATGGCCACAGTGGCTTCCTCACTGATGCTTCCACTCCCAGAGCTTCCACTGCCCAGGCTCATGCCTGGAGTCTTGAGACTCTTCATGGTGGAAGTGGGATCACCAGATCCACTCTTAGAAGATCCACTGTACACAGTTCTATTGAGATTATCAGTCAGGGTGTTTTTTGCTGTCGTTGTATGACTGATTGCTGCTCTCAGAGGGTGCTCGTCTGCTACCCCAGGGGTCCGGAAATTGACATGGGATGTGCTCGTCCCAGATATTGTGTTTTTCATGAACTTTGGGATGTTGTCGTGATGCTGCTCGGCGTCCTCCCATGCCGGCTGCAGCCAAAATGGACGATACATGTATGTACCATTCCTAATGTCAACTGCCATGCTATCCAATGTTGGACTTGGCTGTCCGCCATCCTTTCCACCTTTTGAAATGATGGAAAGGGCTTTATATACATCTCCAGACCGCAGTTCAAGTGCAGCCCATTCTGCATATAAAGCCACACATCCATCTCCAATGTGCTGGCTCTTCAGGGTCTTGAAGGTGTCCCTCCCATCATCTTGATTCCTAAACCATTGTTGTCTCCCAAAGCCCACCCAAATTCTAATAAAACTTTCTTTAGTGTAATTGCCCTGCCTTGGTATCAACCTAGTGGCCCACCGATACAGCTCAAAGAGGGGTATGCCATTTCTGCTAGGACGGTTGAAGATGAGCTCTGCGTTGTTGCCGATGGATAAGGTGTCCTCTTCATGCCTCAGAAATGCCCACCAAACCTCTGGGCATTCGTGTGCAGCCCTAACTTCAGCTGCTAGCTTGGCACGAATTGTTTGAATTGCATCAGGAGTTCCACGTTCCCCTGGGCTTGAAACATAGACATCGAGATCCATGTCCCAGCCAGACGATAGACGAGACGTTGACACGGACTGCGCAGATTTTGAATTGATCAGAAGGTCAATCTCAACGCATGGAAACTGGAAATACATACCACTGGAGTCGTCAGTTTGGCGCTGCTCAACGGTGCTTTAAAGGCAGACATTGTCTGTGACCTCAATGGCGTAATTACATTCCTAGGAGCAAGAGGCTTTCTTGATGCACTGCTTATCGGCACAAACTTCTTAGAACTGCTATCTAGATAATTTTCTTTGTTGTATTCTTCCAACGGCTGTGCCATTACGTTTGTTTGTTAACCGCTCATTCGTCTATAAATCCGCTATATATGTTTCTTTTCATTTGCAGTTGGACACAAATGCATTGAACAATTCTCAAGAATCAAAGTTTTAATTTTTATGGGGCGAGCTGTCGGGCTAGGATTTATATCACTCCTCTCTAGAGAGGTCTGGCCCCTGATTACTAGTAATATCCTTGAGCTTGCAACGATTGACCAAACCCTCAGGGGCTACTTCTCGTCACGTATGCTTTCGTGTAGATATAATTGGATGAAATGTTTGACACACATGTAATTGAGTGCGTTATTCAAAACGAAGAGTGGCTAAGCAGGTTTCAGTGCTGTAATCTACACTGTTTTGAGGTACATGATGTTGGCAATGACTTGGTCCCACTTCCCCTCTTCTCACATTCGCCCTTTAATCAGAACGATCAAATTGTTTCATCGTTGAATTTAGAAGTTTCTGCCCTCAGGAAGTTGCTTTACAAGAATTGCTCACAGCACCGGAAGACCCGCTATTTTCAACACCTTCAAGAAGTGGCACGCTTGGTCGGCCTGTTGCAGGCTATAAATTTAGAAAGACACATTCTAGTGTTTTATGAAGCCCTCAATATTGGGAAACGGAGAGGAACTGTGCCTGGTGAGTCATCTCTCGCAGTTCGAGGGGGCGAACTGCGGCGTATTCCTTCGCTTCAAGCGGCTGGAGTCAACCTGCATAGGATCCATACTGCCTTGAAGTACGTTGAGTATTTAGGTCCAGCTATATTCAAAACAGCAAAATCATTGACGGATCAAATCTCATTGACATACTTTATGCCATTCTGTGTGACGGCATTGGCCATCATCGCTCGAATCCGTGTCTTGACGGCACAATTTGCTATAGAGGCTGTTTGCATCTATAATTCTCTAGCAGAAGTAACAGCATTGTTGCCATCAAGTGGGAAAGCACTGTGGAAGGCACCAGTCATGCTTAGAATAGATTGGGATTCCAGAGGGTGTCTTCAGGTTGTCCCAGTAGGCCAGGAAATCATTGAATATAGCCGTGACATTCCTGGATTCGCTATTGTAGTTGAAGAGCAATCTATTAAAAGGAGTGATCAAAAGGCTGCAGCAGCCACACAAGTGCTAGACATTATCGAAGACTTTGGCGTTGCGGTGCCTAGAGATGAAAGCATACTTTATAGAAGTGCAGCTCCATGTACTTATGCTGCTGGACACTATGAAAAAGTGTGTTTACTGAGTGACGGAATGCCGGACTGTATGCCAGAGAAAAAGACAGAGGTTGACAAAGTGGTAGACACACAGGCCAGTACTGGACCTGCATCAAAACCCCAGCCACCAGCAGTGAAGTTCATAAGTGTGGAGGTTGGGCAGAAAAGGAAGTGTGAGGCGACCAAAAGTTGGGAGGAATGGTTGAATCTAGGGCCAAAATAAGAGATTAATCCTGCCCCCAATTTTGGTCAGTCAGATGAATTTTAGTTGTGCAGCTTGGCCGACTCAGCATGCGGGATTGTAGGGAGTCCAGACTGGGCAAACAAAAATGACATTAGCGCGGAGATGAGTCCGATAGCTCCGTAAAACTCATTCTTTTGACATATGCTATTAACTAAATTGCAATGGCAGCAGTTGCGCCAGTCGACATCCTTTCCTGCCTGCCTGCGCCACCTGTGAATGCCAATGTAGGAGCTGCGGCACTTTATAAGGAAGAATTGCTTGCTTATGGGTCTTCTTCATTGATAGTTATTATAGACGTACGTATTTTAATTTATTTATCCATCTTCTCTTGCTGAAGATCACCGTCCGATCACCGTCACACATCAGGTTCCTCGTCTTGTCATAGCGGTGATTTTGAGCGGGCACCATCTCAATGCTAGCGTCAGCGCGATTGCTTGGCATCCAGCAAATGAACCCAGGGATCCCAAGTGTTCATCTTCATTAAGACTAGCCTCTGGCGATGATACAGGCAGAGTAGTAGTCTGGGACGTTGGCGCATGCTCGCCTCTGGCAACCCTTGATGACCCACTCTCTGCAGCAGAAGGCCGCAGAAAATCAGATAATCAGAGTGCTATGAAATCATCCATCAATGGTTTAGCTTGGGTTACAGCCTCGCCAAGTGTTTTAGCTGTCCTAGTCTCCCCAGGATATATTCTCCTCTGGGAATGTAGATCCGGGGGTATCCTTTGGAAGAAGGACCTCCAAGGTGGTTCTGGAGAGGTATTTGCAGGTCTAAGAGTGGACCCTTTAGATCGCAGAGGAGTATGCATAGCCGGAAACAGAGGGACATTCATAGCCCTGTGTATTGAGAATCCTAGTAGTGGACGTGTCGTTCATCGTCAATATAAAGCTGACCTGGCGCCTGGCGGAAGCCTGGCATGTGCCTTTTCAGGTGTTAGAGATATATTATTTGTCGTACTTGATAGAGAGATTATTGTGTTTGATTTAGAATTGGGACGCCCTGTTGTGTCGACACCTTTAGCTGCATCTATAAGACCAAATTTCAAGGACATATTAGGGTCCTATGGGTATACATCAGGTGAAAGTGAGGGAGAGACCAGGGGCATTGACATGGTACTGTGCTCTCACACCGATGGGAGCGTGAGTATATGGAGAAGAAGGGAGCAATCTCTTTCCTATGTCATGTCTAAAGGAATGCTCAAGTTGTTGCCCCCATCCCCAAAGTTTTTGTTTACACCAGCACCCCTGTTGCTGGCATTATTAACAGCTTCAGCCATCAGTAGTGGTGATGTGTGTATGGTCGGCGCAGCTTCAGATGGGAGGGTGTATCACTGGAGACTTCCTTTGTACCTGGGCACTGTCCCTCCTATGATGAAGAAGGGTTCAGACGACTCGGAAGCAGCACCAAAAGTTGACCTGGTAGGAATGTGCACCACACTCCCCGGCAAAGCCACATCTATTGCCCTGTGTCCCCAGCCAATAAGTCTCCAGGATGGCACCACCATTCCTGTCGCTGCAGTGGCAACTACCTCTGGATGTGTCGCTATCATTGCTGCCAAGAAAGGCACTCTGAATGTTCTATCAACTCACATTGTGGCCATGATTGCCCTCCTCCATGGTCTAACCATTAAAGGAGTGGAATGGCTGGGCTCTGGGCCTCGTCTGCTGTGCTATGCCTCTGATGACACTGCTGCACATGGATATCATATTAATAAAGTGTATATGATGGACGCAAGCACGAGGGAGTATAAAGAGATCAGATCTGTCCAATCCGAAGCGGGACCACTCGTCGGGATTCGAACCTCAAAGTGCGGTTCTTATGCATTGCTCATACTCAGGCGCAGCCCATCCGAAATTTGGGATACTCGGCCGGGGCATGTCCCCACTAGAATTCGCCAAATTGACCTTCCGTTTACTGCAGTAGAGTGGGTCGATGGTACGGATAGAGTTCCAGAAAAGGACATCACTCCAGTCGTTTGGTGTTCTATAAACCAACAACAAGGCCACACTGCAAGAGAATATGCCGCAGGTGCCACGCCGTATGAGGATCTGCCTGAGAGAAGGCTGTCGTTTGCATTGGTGGACGGAAGGGTGGGTGTCCTGGCTGTCAAAGGACGAAGAATAACTGACACTCAACCTCACAAACCAACCTGGATGCCGCTTGTCAGTGGAGATTTCAGAGCGACTGCACTATCCGCGTGGGCTCATCTACTGTTGCTGGGGGATGCTGATGGGCTCCTCGTGTGCTGGGATGTCAAAAGTGGCCAAACGCAGGTTTTAGAAACAGGAGGGGGTAGAATCATCGGACTGAAAATAGCGAGGCCTCCTGCAGATCTGTACAAGGCCTCTGATACTATTTTAGCCAGAATTGGGGTGTTATTTGGGGGCAGTGGCCCAAGCTTTAACAACGTGGCAACACGGAAAGCTTTTGCGGTGTATGACTTGACTGTTGCGGGGACTGTGAGGTCGAGTCATGTTGATCATTCATCTGCATTTGGGAGAGTTGGACCTGTGATCGACTTTGGTTGGGTGCCAATTGCAGGTGGCGGCAGTATTCTTGGCCTTGTTCATGAAAACGGATCCCTCCTGTTCGTGGATACCACTCAAGGATTTGAAGTCCGTCCAAAAAAAAGGAGGGAACTAAGGTGGCAGGCAACACTTTTATCAGATCCAATGCTTTATTCTGCAGTCAGTGGAGTTGAATTACCATCGTCTCCGACCCTACTCCCTCGTCCTTGGATTCTGTTTTTGAGGCTGCTGCTTCAACAAGGTATGACTGTGAAAATGCTTTCCTCCCCAAATGAGCAAGATGTATGGTCGCTGCTTCCATCAAAATGTCATGCTGCATGGGATCAAATGATTCTGATTGGTCATGGAAGCGGCACGCTAACATTATCGGGTGGAGACCAAACCCTGCAACAGTTATTGAATCAGTCCACAATAGTACAAGATTCTCCAAAGCATGATTATGAGGCTGCTGAACGCACAGTACCACCAACATCTGCACGGCGAAGTCTTGAAGTTGCCGAGGCACTCGGCTATAGAAATAGCAAAAGAAGCGAGGTAGCGCAGACGTTCAAATCCCTTGGTGGGGCATTCAAAGGAATGGCCAAGGAAGTGGCACTGGTAGGAAAGAAAACGCTTGCCAGCGGTTCTACATCAACAGGTTCCACTGCCCCTTCGCCAGAGAGGAACATGGTAGGTGGCGGCTCACGGTCATCAAGCGCCTGGGATGCCTCAGATGCTCCGCTCCAGGTGTTGTTACATGATACAGAAACGCTCCTCGGTGTTCTGAGGGCATGTGCCGATCAGCGAGGCCACGCACATGCGTTTTTAGATTCTGAATTGGATATGTATGCCAGTGCACAAGGTATCGCAGCTAGAATGGCAGTGGCAGCAGAGATATTTGGCAGTCTCGACGAGACTCGATTCTGGCGCCGACTGCCAGCCACATTGAAACAAGTGAAGGTATCAACCGGACACCCCTTCAAAGAGGAAGAAGGAAATGTGAGGAAGCCGCCGACACTGTGGTCAGAATCAGCTACGCTATCAGAGGCTTTGGAGCGTTCTGCATGGCATCAATCCATGGGCAGAGCAGAATTTGAAAAAAGCGAGGAGTTGCAAGAGCAAAGAATGCTGGAGCTTGTTTCTTTGGGGGACTTTGCAGCTGCTGTAGAGTTGCTGTTATCCTCACCACCAGCATGCGATAGTCGATACTATAGGGATGCTCTATGTACTCTTGGCTTGGCATGTGCATGTCATGGAGCCAGTGAAGTTGAAGCGCCTATGGCACATGGCGGAGCAAGGTCTCTCTTTGTACAGGCTGCTAAAATGATCACTGCAAATGCAGCTGGGGTGGGCGATATTTTGCTGGGGGTCCCCCTTCTGTGTGCCATCGATCACAAATCGGATGCAGTGGCATTATTTCAAGATGCTGGAATGTGGTACAGGGCTGCTTCCTTGACAGCAGGGTCGCTCTCTGGAAGTGAAAGATCTGCGGCGTTGAAGCGCTGGGCTTCTCACTTGGCATACTCTGAAGGGCGGCCATGGATGGCTGCAGGGGTATTGATTGTTGCAGGAGCTCTCTCATCTGCAGTATCTTTACTCTCTGCTCAAGGTCTTCCTGATGCTTCCATGGCATTGATACTGGCGTGCAGCGAGGCTGGCTTTGAGAGACAAGAACTGATGGTTGAGGATGATATAGAAGGCAACTTCGAAACGTATATATACACACTTCTACAGCAGGTCTAGATTTATTGTATCCATGCAAATTTTTTATTTAAGAGCACGTGACTGTGACTGTCACCTTTGCTCCCCTGTCACATTTGTCTTCTTGCTGGGACACAAAATAGAATGTTCCTGCCGTATCAAATGTGTACCGAGCCTCGCCCCCTTCTGTGACGGGAGCAATTTCCTCCTGTCCATTTTCACCAGGTGTATACTCAGTTGGGCAATCAGCTGTTGGGACCAGCATTACACCTTGTTTCTTGTCTTCCTTCCATTGGAAAACAAGGGTGCCACCACAGCACAACTCCACAGGGGCAATAGGCTCGTCACCAGGGCTGTCCGGTGTAAACCATCTCAACTCGACGTCTTTGTCCCCTCCACTACAGTCTGGGGCTGTAAGCGATATGCGATAGAAAGCGAAAGGTGAGAACGCACGTCTAAATGCGTGGCGCAGTTGGTATGGAGCAATTTTGCTTCTTACCTGAATACCCAGTTGAGACTAGAGCTGCTAGCAATAGAGCGACTAAAATCAAATGCTTCATGGTAAAAATCATACTACTTCTTAATATAAAATCACGGTTTACAGGACGAAAACCCCAAGGTTGAAACCGTGTTGTCCGAGGGTATCTATATCCGACGCCCGTGGTTCTCTAGGAAAGCAGTTGGATAGACCAACCCACGATTCTTAAACCCCCAAGGCTTCAATCATGTATCACACAGCAGAATTATTTCATATGAGTGACCACATGAGAGGCATTCCACTTTTTCTGGCTTTGTTGCTAGCAATCGGTCTGAGCAGCACCTGTGCACAGGAAAACTGCACAGGACAGGATATCGAAAACACTACTAGTAAGTGTCAAACAGATGCAATTATCAATTTCGACATTTGCTTACATACTTTTTTCCAATTTTAAGTTTGTTGTGCTTTGAATCCTGGTGTTGAGGGCTGCCCTGAAGAAGTTCCTGAAATTGTGGAGCCATGCAGAACAGTTGCGTGGGAAACAAAAGAGTATGCAGCCCCAATAATCCTTCTACCAGGACAATGCGTCACATTGGAGTGGCCTACCGGGTCCTTACATGGAGTCAGTAGGATATATAGTAGTGATTGTGATTTTGCGAATGGAATAGAGCTAGTTTCCCCACAGAATGGAGGGCGATTTACGTACAGAGCTCCAGAGGAGGGCCCACCGGCGGTGTTTTGGCTGGCATGCCCAGTTGCAGGCCATTGTCCGCCTCAGATCGTTCAAGTGGTGGCTCAAATGTAGAACTAATGAGAAGAAGTTATATTCAAGAAGGAAGAAACAATTGATGCGAGGGGGCAGATTTCTCGCTGCTTGATCAGTCCTAAACTGTGTAAGGCCCGAATGCTGACGTCACGATCACCTCTTTACATTTCAAACCCTATATCTTTTACAATTTGTACAATTTTTTAACCTTTTTAATAATAAACCGAGCCAATTATAAGCAACAAGGCCATGCCTGCTCGATTTTTCGCACTTCTGGTGCTCGTGTTTTTGTGTAACGTACCATATTCCGCACTCGGCTCAAGAGGGAGCTGCGCGGGCAAACCGTTTCTTGAGAGGACTGGTGAGTGTGATTACTGGGTTTATATACAAACGGACTAAAAGTATGACCAACATTTGTCTTCAGAATGCTGCTCGGAACACCCCAGGGCTAGCGGTTGTCCGGGCAAACGTCCTTGCAAACTGGTGACTTGGGCAGCAAAAGACTATAAAAGTCCTATTATTCTCCGCCATACACAGTGCTTGCATTTAAGCTGGCTAGGACATATGGGCGTGGCGAAGACGTCCCACTATGACCCCACATCATATACCGTTGGAGAAAAATGCCATGTTGACAATGTGGTGGTGAAACCAAGGACTGGAGGAAGCTGGATCTATGAACCCAAAGGCGGAGCTAAAGCATTTTGGCTCGTCGACCCAGTTCATTGTCATTCTGTTAAAGTTATCGTTGTCCCTACCCCTTGAGACCCCTTTTGACTGGCAATTCATCGCACTCGTGTCCTTTTTTCAAGCGTCTGCTTGCCTTTTCTTAGCCTTTGTAATAGAACAGCAGATTCTATAATTGGATACTGTATTGATTCCTTGATTTGGATCCTACAAGGAAGGATTTGCATTTGCACAAGCTTCAGGTGATCAAATCTCGGAGATCCTCCTCGGAATATTATATCATGACTCAGCATTTAAATCATATACGCTGGCGAAATCTACATGCACCGCATAAAATTAAGTTATACTCTCATAGAACCCAAATAATCTTCAAACCCAAACGTAAGCAGTATGATTCGTGCATGCATTGCAGCGGTGCTAGTCCTCTTGACCGGGTCCTTCACTCGAGTGCTTGGAGTCGAGCATCCTTGTGCCATTGTCAACTGGAATGTTCAAGAGTTTCCTAATTCCGTCAGAGTGCCTCCTGGCGGCTGTGTTACTTTCCAATGGTTGGGTGAGCATGGTCTCAGCAGAGTGACTAACAACAACTGTGACTTTGACGGCGCATATACTTTGGTAGAGGCAAGAAATGGAGGAGAGTATACCTGGGAAGTTCCTGACAAAGGACATGCAAAAGTTGCTTATTTTGCCGATCCCCTTCATTGCCCTCCTCAAACCATCAGAATCTTCATAACAGAGGATCTGATTGAGGCCTCAGATGGTGGTGACGATGATTGACAATCTGACAAGGGAACAACCCCCTGAAGACTGTCTACAATTTCTGTGGAAGGAAAAGGAGTTCATTGGATGACACATCTGGGGCCACATATCATGAGAGAATCAGACTTGACTCGTTTTTATACTTTGAAATAGAAATTTGCGTGCATGTAACCTGCTTTCCCGATGCATAGATCGATGGATCCGACTTTATCCAAGCGCGTTGGCAGTACGACAGTCGACGAAGGTTCCTCCCTCAGCTCCCATGGAATCTCGCTTATAAAGCGTCCCTCGGACATCCAACCCAAGCATTCAAACATTTGCTTATTAAAAATCTGAAATGAAGCACGTCATCTTTACAATTCTGGTTTTGTTCCTCGCGGTCTCCGTTACCAGGGGCCGCAACTTATTGCAGTATGATTATGGTTATGGTGAGCGATCTTCAAAGCAATGGCTCTGCATGCACTACTTATAGCTTTGTAATTTGTTTAAAACCTGTCGAGAATCAAATTCATCTTTTTCCGAAATGCAGGGGGCGGTAGCAGTGGAGGCG
>JAAMXV010000025.1:0-33660 GCA_019693495.1 Axilococcus clingmanii
GCCCACTGTACTATACCCTCCTCCACCACCTGCACCCGGTCCAGTCACACCAGAGGCTGCTGCATTGCTCCAATTTGCAGCAGGCATCACCAACGCCCAGTCCACAGTGCTCAACACGTGGGTTGGCTCCAACCCCTGTGCCCCCCCTGTGTGGTCTGGCATAACGTGTGACAACAACAATGCAGTGATCAAGGTCGATCTTGTCAATGCTGGATTGCAGGGCACTGTCGGTGGCTCCCTAGCATCTCTGTCCTCTCTCACTGAAATTTCCTTGAGAGGCAATACATTGAAGGGTGCCATACCCTCTGAGTTTAACAACCCTGGTGCTCTTCCTGCGCTGACCTTGCTCGATTTTAGTCAGAACCAGCTGTCTGATTTAGGCCCTAGTTCCCTAGGGGCTCAAGGAAGCAGGGCCTTAGCGACCATTTATCTGAATGACAACGCTTTCAGCTCATTTCCATACAGCTGGACATTTACGGGTCTGAAGCAACTGGCTCTAAATGGCAACACAATCAACGGACAGCTGCCATTACAGTGGTCCAATGGAGCAGTTCCTCCAACCGCCGAGGTGTCTGTGCTGCCTCAGAATGGCAACGCCAAATTGTGTGGGCTGGTCCCTGGCAGTCCTCAGTATTATTTGCTAGCTAACAATCAACTCACGTTGATCGCACCTGGAACGGATCTTGGTGCTTGCAGTAAAGGCCTGCCACCTCCTCCTCCGCCACCACCTCCCGGCCCCCCTGACAGCTCAGGAGGAGGGCTGAGCACAGGAGCCATTATCGCCATTGCAGTTGGAGGTGGAGTTGCATTGTTGGTCGTTTGTGGACTTCTGATTTGGTGCTGTTGCCGAACAGGCAATAAGGATGATCGGAACGATTATGACGACGTGCATAAACTTCCACACGACATCTCACCGACCCTCAACTCCAAGAAAGACTGGCCCGCCCATGGAACCCCAACGGGGGCTGCCGTATCTTCATACCCAGTCGCAAATGGTGCAGCGACACCAAATAAGCATGAAAGCTTTACATCTCAAGGAGGTAGAGCTATGAGCCCTGATGGAACACCCATGTCTGACAGCGAAGACCCTCTGCTGACTTGGATTTTGAAGACGCAGGATGCTGAAGTCACCGGAACAGGCGGAAGTGTTTCGACGACCGGGACGGTGGCCATGGCCGCTGGCATGACAGCTGCAGGTGCAGCTGTTGTCTCTTCTTCATCTCTGGCCCCCGCCAGAATTCACCACAGAAGTCGGAGTGGTCAGTCAACGGTCGCAATGGATGTAAAGATGTGGTCTGTCAGATTCAAAGATTTGGAGATCCAAAAGCAGATTGGCGAAGGCTCTTTTGGCCGCGTCTACCTGGCAAAGTGGCACGAAACTCTGGTCGCTGTGAAAATCCTCCTCAGTTCAGGTGTTGCATTGGAGGATCCCGATGACGTGGAGAAAGTGTTTTCGATGTCCAGTCCGGTGATGGAGAATTTGAACAAGGAAAGCGGGCTCATGTCAGCATTGCGCCACCCAAACATCGTCGGTTTCCTGGGAGTTTGCATGGCCCCGCCAGCTGTCATCACAGAGTATTGCGCCAGAGGCTCGTTAACAGACGTGCTGAAGGGAGCAAGGAATTCCCCTGCCAAGAGCAGTCAGTTGGATTGGGCCCGAAGATTGAACATGGCACTGGATGCCGCTAAAGGGATGCTCTACCTGCATTGCCATGAACCCCCAATCATTCACCGCGACCTGAAGTCTCCAAATCTTCTAGTGGACAAGCATTGGAAAGTCAAAGTATCTGATTTCAACTTGAGTAAGCTGATGGATCCGGAGCAAGCTCAAATGAGCAGCATGGCAGCCACAAACCCGCGGTGGCTGGCGCCTGAAATCTTGGCAGGCAACGCGGCCACATTTGCAACTGATGTATATGCCTTTGGCATCGTCCTTTGGGAGCTTCTGACTTGGGAGCTGCCCTGGGGAGGTGCCAATCCTTGGCAAGTGGTGACAGTCGTAGCGGAAGGAGGAAGGCTTGAGATCCCGCTGAAGGCAAAACTTCCTGGCGGTGACACAAAAACATTTGAAGGACTGGAGGAGTATATTTCTTTGATCAGAAAGTGTTGGGCTCAGAACCCTCATGAACGCCCCACATTCCAGGTAGTCATAGCAACACTCAGGGAAATGCTGTCTACTCACCTGTCAAAGAGCGGAAAGGGTGCAGCTGGCAAAGAGGAAGAGGGGAGTAGAGTAGGTAGTCCTACGAGCCCTGCTGCTGGCTATGCCGAGACTGATTCCCACACAGAAACTGGGAGCGAGAGCGCACAGTATAACAGTATGTTGGCTGAAGTGGGTAGTCTGGGCGGAGGAGGAGGAGGAGGAGGAGGAGGAGGGCTGGAGTCTGTCTTGAACACAAAAAAGTAGTGCGGTGTGTGAGAGAGAAAGCGAGTGAGCAAGATAGCCAAAGGACGCTGAATGATTCTGTAAAAAAGGTGATGGTCTCTCTAGTATAGAACAATTTCAAACCAATAATAGGTCATGGATGACGAGTGAAACACCAAAACCTCCTGTTATAAGTGTGGAGCTACACGTTTATCCATACCAATTGTAAGGATTGGCAGGGTCCCCAGGGCAGACTCCAATGTTTTGGCAAATAAAAGTCCTCTTTAGCTGTGTAATTGCAAATCTGAGGATTTGGGGTCCAAACTTCTTTCTTATTCTCCTGCATTCGACCCTCCTCTTTGGGGAGACGAGATTACAGAGCCTGGTGGCATACTGTTGAATCTCCTCGTCATGGTCATCGTTGGTTTCCAATGCGACATACGTAGTCTTGAACAGACTGGCACAAGTGCTGTTGCAATACTTGTCGTTCTTCTTGTAGATCTCCAGAGAAGACTTCACGTTGTTGTATAAGCGAGTAACAGGGAGGGGGATGTCCTCTGAGCCACTGCATACCCCAATGACAGTGCACGCCCTGGTATTCGTCAGCTGTTTCGCTGTGTCAATGAAGAGTGAATGGACTCTGTCGGCGACTTTTTCACAATTTTTGCGTGCTTTAGTCCCTGCAGTTAAGCTGTTGCAAGCGTCTTTGACTTTATTGGTTGTTTTTTTGTTGACAGCATCAATAATTTTCTTTGCGACATTTTTGCAGCGTGTGCAGACTTTTTGTCCCGTTGGCTTGGCCCCGTTCAAAAGGTCACACACCTCCCAAGGGGTTATGTTATCAAGGATAATATTAGTGACTTCACGTACAATGGTGTTTGTCAAAAGCTGACAAGAGGGATTGTCAGGTGTGCGCGGGCAAAGGCCACGCATGAATGACTGGGACAGCGATGACACCCAAGTGTCATTTCCGAAGTACCCCTTGAGATTGTTCACATATCCATAGCAAGTACCATCGAATTTTACGGACTCCCTGCAACGTGGATGGTATAATAAATAAAAGAAAAATGCACAATGCGTCCTACTCGACAGCACATACCCATTAGCATGAGCGAGGCAGGCCAAAAAGAGAAGCAAACAGACAAATGTGTTTCTGCAAGTCATACTACTCATAACTTCAGAAGAAGTCTGAAGAAAGTGACTGAAACCTTCAAAATCGCAGACAGCGTCCCCTAAATTATCACTCCTTGCAACAGACGCAAGTCTTTTAATAGTTCCTGCCCTCGGAAAAACTGTAAAAGCAAACGCTTTGCTTGTTTTGGGAAGCTGATGCGATTCGGACAAGTTTTGCCTGGTCCGCTCCAATGGCAAAAGGGGGCATTCGATGCTGAGGATCCATGCTGCCCTCCCAGATGGTGAAGCCAAAGATAAGTTGATGGTCTTACAGGAATCGCGTTGATAACGAGTGCCACGCACACAACATGACTGCACCTTCTGCCAAATTTGGCTGGATAAAGGAGCCAAGAGTCCTCAGCGTCGGCCATGAGGCATCCATGCCAGCGCTGCCCATGCTGCCAAACCAAAGACGATAGAATTCAGTCCCACATAGCCCACGTACGCCCATTTGTCTATGAACTCGAATCCCAAGTACTCCAATGGGTGATAATAGACAAACGGCCATATTGCCTTGGGAGAATTCTCAAATTGATTTATCATGAGGCTCCCCCAGGCATATCGTAGAAAGTCGAATTTAGAAAACCATGACCACCACCATGGCATGTCTTGAAATCTCATGAGCATTCCTGCAAAGAAGATGAGAACGATAACAGAGCCTGCAGTTGCGACTTGTGCTATTTCCATGCTGGGTGACATGGCTGCCATGAAGTATCCCAGCGTGATGCCGGTGCACGTTGCCAAGAAATAGTTGGAGGTGTACAGCACCAGCGAACCGTGCAACCCTAGAGAATACCATGTTATGGTGGAAAACACAATTGATATGGCACCTATCCAAACAACTTCCTCTATGAATTTGTGACACAAGTACGCTGCTGCAGTGTACAGGCCATCATTTCTTTCCCGGATGAAGAGCACCCTTTCCGTGACTAAGGAGGGCAGAAACTTGATCGATGCAAACCCTGGCAGCAAAGCCCACATGAAAAGAGCTGCTGAGGTGTTTAAAGTGCCTGTGTCGTCTATTCGTTTTGCCACCCTCCAGTATAAGGTAGCCATGATGAATGCAAATAGGATTTTATCGAGCACTCTGGATTGCCAAAAGGCAGGGGTTTTGTAGTTTGCCGGCATTCTGTACTTGAGCAGAGTTCTGATTGACCACCAGGCAGGGTTGCTTTTTCCTTTATAAAGATGTGATAGGCCAGGAGTATGTGTCGACATATCACTCATCTTTCCTTTCACCTGAACTGCAAGGTGACTATGGGCGTAGAGGGCCTCGAGTTTTGCAGCCTGGCCGGCTTGTCGACCTGCCAGCACAATAATTTTTGTTATCCAGCCAATGTCATACATATCAATGGGTTTTCGACTGGTGCATGCCTCCGAAAAGTAATTTTGGACGTCTGAACCATTTGGGCCACCATACACTAATCTACCATGTAAGAGTATCAACAAGTGGTCGCACATTGCACTGAGGACTGGTGAAGGGGCATGGAGACTGGCACACACCGTGAGACCTCTGTCAGCCAAAGACCTGATGCTGCCCATTACTTCCTCTGCTGTAAACGAGTCTAAACCCTACATTTTAACAATGTAACAGTAGATTATATCTTGTTGTTCAGGGAAAAAGAATGCGGTCACTAGCTATTACTTCTACGTACCGAGCTTGGCTCATCCAAGAAAAGCACTGAGGGTGATCCGACCAAAGCGAGTCCTATGTTCGTTCGCTTCAATTCGCCACCACTGATTCCCCTGTTCAATCTTGAGCCAATAATTGTATTTCGACACTCTGTGAGTCCAAGGGTAGACATCACTCCCTCTACCCGGGAAGCTTTCACATACAAAGGCTCAGCATAATAATTTCTGAGTTCAGCTGTGTACATGAGCATCTCATACACTGTCAAGTTGTCTATAAGAGAATCAAACTGCTCCACATAGGCAGTATAAGCTCTTAGAAACTGCTTTGTTGGCTGTTCACCTCCATACTGTACCTCGCCAGATATAATGCCCTCTGTCTTACGGCCAGACAGTATGTCTACCAATGATGTTTTGCCTGATCCAGACGGACCCAGGAGGAGAGTAAACTTTCCTGGCTCCAAATGACCATTGACTCTATGCAATACTGTCTTCTTACTCTGAACCTCATTTATCACGCAATTAATGTCCTGCAAAAGTTCAGGGTCGGCAATGAATATGGTGCATATAGACTGGATTGAGATTCCCTGCTCGCACCTTAAAAACTACAGGCACGCCCACCAGTGGAGTACATGGCAGGTACTGTTTCGAAGGGGCGTATTTCCCTAAACCTAAGCTGAAATCTTCATCAACGAGATCTCGTTTCAATACTACCGGCTCCTTTCTTTTTCCTTTGGAGCCAGTGGGAGCCATCTGTCACTGCAAGTTTCAATTAAATGGTTCTGATTTCATTAGTATTCGCTCTCTACTGGAGCCCTGTTTTTATGTCATTCATTTCTATTACTATGTGCTGAAAACGGTTTTAGTGATGACCTTACAGAAGGCTAGCATGATCTTAAAATACGTTTGTACAGTATTAAGTATGGATCTTGGGGCAATTTTCGGCAGCCGATCAATAGATAAATTATAATAGGTTTTTTACTAAATTTAACGTACTGTATATGGCACAGCTATACGTCGCAGTTGGGCAACGTTGTAATAATCTAAATTTTGAGACACCATGCTTTGGCGTTCGGACGCGAGCGAAGACGTATTTCTCTTGGATTTTGAGACGTATAGACCACCTTTAGATCTGAATCTTGCGTCCTCCTATCATTGCCAGCTTGAAGTCGCATCAAAGGTAGACCTGACAGTGCCCTGTCTCTTTACCTCTCCGCCGTACAGCAGTTCACCCAGACTGGACCCATTGCAGGTCTTTCCACAAGAGGGTTGTGACTTTCTGCATTGAATCGGATCTAAGTCTTCTATTTCTAACGAAACATTTCTATCCTCGACTTTGAAAGAAGATCCCATAGCAACTAACTACACGAGAGCCAAGGAGGAGTCAGAGCTCGTTCTGTTTGGCGTCGTCTCTGCCCTTGTTGAAATTTGCCCCCAGGACATAGATGTCCTCATCACAGCATGCTCCTGCTCAACTGCGTTCCTTCTATGGAATCTATGATTGCAAGAAACTTCAGAATGAGATCAGATGCAGACGTATACAGTTTGGGGGGCATGGGGTGTGCTGCAGGCAACACTGCTGCTGGTTTGGCTGCAAAGTTACTCAAAAGCCTACCAAAAGGTGGACTAGCTCTTGTTGTTAACCACGAACATATTTATAGCGCTTTATAGAGGCAATGAAAAGAGCATGCTGGTCTCAAATGTGGTGTTCCGGCTTGGTGGAAGTGCCTGTTTGTTGAGTACTAGGCAGAGCGATAGACGTGAGGCCAAGTATGTTTTAGACCATTGTCTTCGTACCGTTTCAACAGATGATGAAGGTATCGAATGTCTTTGTTTGAAGTTAGACCAATCAGAACGTCTA
This sequence comes from Axilococcus clingmanii, assembly GCA_019693495.1. Classification (NCBI taxonomy): domain Eukaryota; kingdom Viridiplantae; phylum Chlorophyta; class Chlorophyceae; order Chlamydomonadales; family Chlorococcaceae; genus Axilococcus; species Axilococcus clingmanii. The sequence goes on from JAAMXV010000025.1 coordinate 7,029, forward strand.
GGAGTGCATTTACCTCCTGGTCAACAACTTCAGAGGGTTCTGATCAGGGCTTTAGACGAGATAATCACTAAAGTAGCTGCTCGTGTTGCCAATCTCTGAAAAACTACGATATGCTCACCACTGGCTACAAACTACCATTCTTGGCTACGATAGACAGCAATTTAGACCAGATTTTACCAAAGCGTTTGACCACATCTGCCTTCATGCTGGAGGTAGAAGTATTATCGCGGCACTGGGAGCCGGCCTAAGACCTGCAAGCATCACCTATTGCCTGCTATTAGCACCCTCTACTGGTATAGCAATGTGTCCTCAGCTTCACTGTGGTACTCTCAAGGCTATATAGAGACGATAAGAGGAGTCAAAAAGGGGGAGAAGGCCTGGCATATTGGCCTGGGAGCTGGGTTCGAAGCTAATTGTGCAGCTTGGCGAGCACTGAGGGATATACACTGTACCCACAATGCTTGGAAGCATGTAATAGGACGAGAAGATGAAGCAGTGGAGGCCTATGAGAGATGCTGCTCTGGAGGTATTGTGGCTCTCATAAAACCTGTGAAATCTTGTGTAAACAGTTGAGAGAGCATGGTGTTTATGATTGAGTGGGCGGTGGGAGAGCCAAGGTTGGTGATTCAAACCACGAAAACGTCAGGTTGCATACTAAATGCATTCGAAATGAACATTCTTTTTATAACCCTTGAATACAGTATTGCAACATTCTCCGGAAATGGCGTTTATTCAATTTCGCAAGTCCGGGCCCTGCAGGCATTAGGACATCACGTATACGTCATATGTGGTCGCCCAAAAGATAATTGTTCGCAATACGACTTCGATGATATCGAAGGTGTATCATCCATACCATTAAATAACTGGGGAAGCTTGGATGCAAAGTGTGATTGGGAAGGCTTCGCCTCTCAAGCAGCGGCCTCTCTTCCGCCACATTACCTCCCAGATGTTGTATTATGTGTAGATTGGCACGGCTTTGCAGCTTACAGGGCAATTGCAGCAATACAGCATGTACCTTGCTGTTATTTAAATTACAGAGTGCATTTACGGACTGCAGATGAAGGATCTAGACCACTCATTAGCAGGATGGAGGGAGAGGCACTACATCACAGCACATTCACTGTCAGCCTATGCCACAGTGATGTCAGTTACCTAAAGGCAGTCTTCCACCTAGCATCCAACAAAATCACTTCTTTTAATTTGCACGTTCTGTTACCTGCATTGCGCCAAGATGTCGCTCTTATTGCACCCCCTGAGGCCCACACCGAGCGGGCCATCCTTCTTTCCTGTGTGCGAATAGCACAGGAGAAGGAGCCTCATAGGTTTGTAAATCTTGTGATCGAGCTTGAAAAACGAGACGTTTTCAATAGGTCGGGCATCGAACCAGTGATGGTGGGTGCTGGCTGGGGTAGCAGCGACTATGGGGTGGAACTGCGGGACAGGATTCTCAGTCGAGCTCCGCGCATTACCATCATCGAAGACTTTCTGGGTCCAGAGGAACTGGCAAATCTCTATAGAAGAACCCTGTTGAACATCCATGCACCTTTGGCAGATGCATATGGTATGACTATAGTAGAGGCGGCCAGTCAGCAGGCTCCCAGTCTGGTCCACTCTGGAGGTGATGTAGGGGCGGCTCATCTGCTGGAAGTGGTGCATGACGAGATTATTTGTACTGACATGAGTGATGGCGATGGACTGGTGCATAAAGTAGAGTCAATCCTTGAGGATAAAGCCTACTTGATGAAAGTTGGGAGAAATGCCTGCTCAAAGGCAAGGAGCTATGATGAAGTAGAGAATGCAAAGGGGCTGATGGCATTGATTGAAGAATCCGGAAAAATAAGTGTCAATTGAATATATGACTGTGTTACAAAGGAGATGGTGGGCATGGTGACCAGTCAAAGGGAAGGTGGCCGATGAGCATGCATTGGCAGTGTCTGCATGAGGCACTCATCTATGAAAAGCAGGGGGGTGGCTATATATGTTCAGTTCAAAAGAGGGGGCTACACAAAGGGGTGATTTCTATCTATCAATTGGGATGTTCATTTTTTTATGGGATGGTACCCATGTATTTAATAAAATTCATCAAAGGAAGAAGTTGGAGCAGGGGCAGGGGCATTGGCTGAATCATCATCATCCAATAGATCCCATGCAGCAGCTTCTTCAAGCACTTTAGTAGCGTCGTCACTCATGATGCTGAAGACCTGTAAATCAATGTCTGCGAAATCATCAAAGTTTACTTCAGAATCTGGAGCGGGGGCAGGAGCAAAAGCTGTGGACATCTCTGCTAATTCTTCTTCGTAGACATCCATGTCAATCTGCAGGTACAGGAGGGTCGGTGAGGCTACTCAGTATGGAGGTGGCTGACCCTAGAAAGAAACGACCACGCTCGCAATAGTCAAAGCCTGATATATCTTATTTCGTCGACAAGGCCCATAAAAGCCAAAACCAGAAGGGAAACAGAAGCCCAGTGCACAGCCCGACATTGTAGTTAGCCGCGTGCTGATCAATGAACGCGAAATCCCTGTTTTGTGGTACTTTATTGACACCCTTGTCATGAAGAAGTATACCCACCATTTTAAGTTGCCTTGCGGCTTGGGTACCCGCCAACACGGCAAGAATCAGAAGGAGCTGCTTCAACATTCTAACCGCTGAAACAGACGTAGTAGGTGATTTGACCTGGGTAATATTTTTATTCGTACACAACATGTGTTGAAAGATTGTGTCTTTTGAGTCGAGCACAACGAAGAAGGCGTGCAGCCCTAGATTTCTCAGTGCTGCCACGGGGTGCTTCACGTGCTTGGCTTGTGTGTGGAGTAGGCTGGATGGAAGTGATCCAGGCAAGGCCTCTGGAAAAGTCCGCCTGGAGTGTTGCATCCATCTTATTGGTGGGGTGCTATGTCTACGAATGCATGCTGATGCTCCAATGGGAACGTGTCACCTTTGCCACCACCGGAAAGGAAAAGGTCACGATGATCGACTGTGGAGCATCTATGTGCTGCAAGGAGACACACATGGCTTTGGGCTCGTCAGCAAGCTGGACATCGCCCTTGCGCATGTACCTTCGACAATGCAGCTGAACAGACAATTTTTCTAAACTGCGGTATACTTGTCTGTTAGGATGTAGGAAGAGGAGCACGGGTTTCCTGAATTTGTCGGGCATGACCGCTAGTTCTGAGCAGGAAGAAACTTTTTGGCGAGAGTTACTAAGTCCTCCAAGACTTCCCAAAGTTCACGAGGTTGTACACTTATATTTGTATTTATCCGTATTACCGTCACTCTGAAAGTCAGCAACCCTGTGCAGTCTCAGCCCGGAGAGCCACCAACACACGTGGATCGTCTGTCTGAAATCGACAGCGTCCATGCCAATGACCTCACCTGTCATGCATTTACCCAGAAATATATGGCATCAAACATCCCGGTAATTATCGAAGGTTGCATGGACGACGACTCTTGGAAAGGTTTCAAAGACTGGGTGGCGTCGGATGGCAGCATACATATTTCCCACCTGCAAGAACGGTATGGAGACTCTGCTGTCTGTGTAACTGACATGTCTTCACAGACCACCCAAGAGATGACACTGAGTGACTATTGCTCTTGGTGGACACACCATACTAAGGATGAACAATTGCTTTATTTAAAAGACTGGCATTTCTATGCCGAAATGAGACGCCGCCACCAACCACTGCCATATCACTGCCCGTCCTACTTTTCTGATGACTGGCTCAATGAATGGCTTGACAGCACACACCAGTTGGACTATCGATTCGTGTACATGGGTCCAGCTGGAACAAAGACGTGTCTGCATGCAGATGTCTTCAGGAGTTTCAGTTGGTCAGCTAATGTGGTTGGAGTGAAGCACTGGAAACTCCTCCCTCCCTCCAGTGCCCACCTGTTATACGATAGATATGGCAGGAACACCGCTCCGAGTCTTGATGTGACAGCTGTCGATGCTGAGGTGTATCCAGGTCTTGAAGAAGCTCAGTTGCATGTAGTGACGGTTTTTCAACGTGCTGGTCAAGTCATGTTCATTCCGAGTGGATGGTTTCATGAAGTAGTCAATGTCACAGACGCATTGAGCATCAACGAGAATTGGTTTAATGCTCACAATGCTTCGTCTGTCATCAAGCACTTGCACATTGAGTATGAACAAGCCCGACTAGGAATTATTGACTGTTTAGATTTGTGTGAAAACAAAGAAGAATTTGACATGCTCGTTCAGAGGAATATGGCTGCGAATTGTGGGTTGAGCCTTCATGACTGGACAGATTTGTTGCGCGCTGTCCTCCAGTCAAGCAATAGTGGTAGACACTCATTGCGGGATGAGTATAGAAGCCAACAGGCCCGTCTGTTACTCGAAGCCACAAAAGGCTGTAAAACCACTTGAAATAATTTTCTTAAAAAGAAAGTGCCATGTAATAGAGATGAAGAAGCATCATCCATCAACGTTCAGTGATGGCTTCATCTATCTGGATGCCAGTGTGCCTTGCAGCATGTTGTTGTTTCACCAAAACACAGTCTCCTCGTTTCAATTGACATACAGACATTGGTGTGCCACCATCAGACTCAATCAACTTCACCGTCTCTGCATTTTGCAGTAATGTAGAGACTGTATCACCACTCGCCTGCACCCTGGCTTCTATCAGTAACAGGGGTCTCGACTCTATTTTTACCCTTCCTACCAAGCCAGTCCTCATCCTCCCCTCTGCATTGACTACCATAATTTCGGAGCCTGATTTCAACTCTGATAAATATTTTGTTTTGCCGCCTGGCACAAGACAATAGCTGTGGATAGCGCCCGCATTGATCCTAAACGGTCGTGACGATATGTATTCACTCTCCTCGCTCTCACTGTGCACCAAGAACAGTGTTCTGGCAAATGAGCCCACCAAGGCACCTTCTCCAGGTACCATGGCACATGCTAAATCGACACAGGCTCTATCTCCACTGCCCACCGGAGTCACGCCAGTTATTTCTGCAACATCAAATGCAAGAGCGGCCCCATTTGACATCTCTCTTTGTTGGCTCTCCAATTGGTATGCCGCCAACGCCCTCACTTGGTGTGGATCTTCTGTGGTCAAAGCCACTCCATCCGTTCCTCTTTCTAAGGCCTCCAGAAATATCTTTGCAGTGTCAGCATCTGGTGCAGTGGCAATTAACTTTGATCCAGGCGATTTTTGCTTTGCTGCGATCAGGTTTTCGATGGGAATGATGCTCCAGTTATTAACAGCCGCGCTACTGCTTCTAGTGTCGGCACTGTTGTTGAAAACCGCTAAAAAAAGTGCATTGGTGTCCTCTTTGTATAGCTGCTCAGCAGCATGGAGATCCTCAGCACTGGCTACCAAAGACCAGGTGCCAATGGTGTGAGAAGTTTGATGATCTGTGAGTGCGCCATTCCTGTTCATAATGATGAATGATTTGAAAATGCCTAGACGGCTGCAGAGAGGCAAAATGGTGACAGCTGAATCTTCATCTACGAGGATACTGGCATCTAATCCCGACTCTAATATGGTGGTAAGCACCTCCTTGCTCTTGGTGCAGACCCACACTTCTTTGCTTGCTGTGACGGCGACCGATAGGCGTCTCGGCATGAGAGATAACCTGGGCTTCAACCAATTCGAGGGATGAAAAGTAGGTTTTTGAGAGAGCATCTAACCCTCTATGACTGATTGAGTTGCGTGCATACAGACAAAGAATTCTTTAGTCAGAGAGTCGTCTTTGCAATCTTCATCACGTGAACGTGTCTAGTATTATTACAGAAAATTGCTTCTTAAAACTGCGATACGACCTGCATTCTGCACCACGAAAATCAAGAAAATTGATTGCTCATCTAAGTAAAGAAGTTTTCAGACATGACCTTGCTCAGCTTTGTCGGGTCCCTCAGATTCCTCAGCGCCTTCTGTTCGATCTGTCGAATGCGCTCCCTGGTCACCTTGAATATGGTTCCAACCTCTTCCAGTGTCTTTGGTTCTTCGTCAGCCAAGCCAAATCTCATCTTCAGTATCATTTGCTCCCTTTTCTCTAAAGTGTTCAAAAGGGTAGTCATGTCCTCCTGAAGAATATTGGCATAGGCAGATTCCAGAGGATCGATGGCACTCTCATCCTCCAACCAGTCTCCCCCACCTTCATTCAAAGCATTCTCCGCATCGTTCATTGGTGAGTCGGCTGATGTTGGACGCTTAAATGTCCTATACATGGCCATTAACTTGGCCTCCGTCATGCCAGGAATGGCCTCTGCCAGCTCAGCAGCAGACGGCGGACGCCCGTACGCTCCTGCCAGCTCATCCTCTAACCGTTTGATCCTAGCCATTGCTTCATGCAAGTGTACAGGGAGCCTAATAGTGCGTCCTTGATCACTCAAGCATCTAGTCACCGCCTGGCGGATCCACCAGTGCGCATAGGTCGAGAACTTGAACCCTTTACTGATGTCGAACTTTTCGATGGCTCGTATCAGACCAGTCTCTCCCTCTGCCATCAGATCCTCCAACTCTACGCCATTTCCTACATACCTCCGCGCCAAAGAGGCTACCAACCTCTTATTGCAGATCAACATCAATTCCTTTGCTGTGCCTCCAATTCTCAGCCTGCTCTTCAGATGAGAGACTGACACGCCTGCTGCTTCCGCCCACTGTTGCATGCTGGGAGGCTTTTTCAAAGTCTTTTGCAACGCTGTGCAGAAGACATCCAAATCGATCTTGTACTGATGGTACGTTGCCAATCTGCGTTCCTGCTCTGCGTTCAGGATGCTAGTGACGCTGAGGCTGCGCATGTACTCCATTGCTTCAGCCTCCACATCATCGTATAGGTTGGAGTGCTGGAAATCCCTCAGAGGTCGAGAGGAGGTGGAGGTGCTGCCAGAAGAAGAAGGAGATGAGGTCGATGTCTTGCCGCTATTTCTGGGGCTGGTTGGGCTGTTGGTTCTAGATCTGGATGCCGGCAATCTTGAGGATGAAGAACTCGATGTTCTTGCCAGAGTGCGACGCCTAGACGCCTTTCCACCTGCAAATGCGTTGGCAGCATCCCCCTTGTTGGTTGAAGAAGAGGGGTAGGCTGCATCAATGCCTTCCTCTTCATCCTCTTCATCCTCTTCGTCATCGGCCAATTGGCGCCTCAGTCTACGGTTGCGAGATGTGATTCTACTCCTGGACTTGCTCTTGATGATTCGTTTCTGCTGTTTAAGTAGTTCCTTAGCTGCACGGTCAGCATTACGCTGGGCTAACTGCATCAGTCTCTGCTTGTCATTCTCCGTTAACTCCGTGAAAGTTTCGGCTTCAACTTGAGAGGCAACCTCTAGCTCTGGAATGACACCCTTGAGATCTGCTAACGCAGCTGCTAATTCATCAAATACATCTTCAGAGACAGGAGCTGTGCCCTGTGCCTGCGCATCATCCCATTGGCGCTCCAATAACTGTCTCTCCAGTGCGATAAGGTCTCTCTCGTTCAACACCGGGGCACCCACGCTTGCAGACTGACTGACTGCTTGCGGAGGAGGTAGGGGCGATTTTCTCTGAGGAGATACGTCTCCACTAGATCCTCTATGAATTGCGGCAAGTCTAACTCTCTGTCGTCCTCCACGACCTTCGCATGCAGTCCGGCACTCTGACAATGCCGGTGCTGCAGAGCCAACACCAGATACTAGTGCCCTGAGCATCAGAAAAATATACTATACAAAGTAAATGTAATGTTCCGCACTACGGAATAGAAAGAGTATAATCGCCCTTCAGAAACGCCTGAGCCGAGTTCAGCTGGTAATTGGCGGCGAGTAAAGACGATATCAACCCTTACTACTACTCCTTAAGAACGCTGATTAACTTACAAAAGAGGGCGAGGCGGCGATGGCAACTTGCGTAAGTAGAGTTTGATGGATGGGTGGCACCACACAAGGTGCTGACGTACTAGACCCTGGCATGACAGGTGTTTTGAGGACTGAGCAGTTGGCGGAGAGCTGAGTTACATTCTCAGTTTACAAGGATATGCGAATCTGTCAATTAGAAACGCTCATGAAACAATTACAGCTAGCTATCGATCTCAGGTAAAGGCAAGAACAATGGAGATTTGGATCATTGAAATCTCATCACTCTCTGTGTCTCTCCTTGCTCTCTCTCCGACCTCTAGTCCCTCTTCTCCCTTTCTAAGTGCATAACCTAATGGTGGCTATCCTCTCCAACATGATCGTTTTCATGTGCTAACTCATGTTCAAAATGCGCCGCTGGGCCATACAAAAAGTGATCTTTGTCATGATAGAATCGATAGAATATCCAAAACCACATTAATCCTGCCATGCCTTTCCCAATTCCAACATGCCATTTTGATGGCTTAGGCAGAGTAAGACCTTCATAAGTGACACCTTCGCTGTGGTGACCTGCAGATCCAAGGTTCAAATGTCAATACTTTTAATCTGATTCCTTGGGACTTGCACTCAAGTACAACTCTAAGAGTTCTGTTTCTTTGGGCTCAACACGCAACGCACCGGAGGCAAAACCTCGACGACCACTCTGCGTTATCGCCGCCTGCAAATGTCCTTCTTGCGTCTGCAATATTCTTTTAGTAACTTGAGCGAACGCTGACACTCCTGTCCTAGCCCAAGAACCCATGTCTACCAAGCTAATTATCAATTGGTGGCCAACAGCAGGTTTGAATCTAGGATAATTGTCGAGTTGTTCTCAAAACTCCTTCTACAGTTTATTAATATACTAACTGAATACTAATATGGTCATTGAACTCTGCATGGGGTCTCACACAAATTCTTTGGGCATTGATGACATGGGCGTAAAGCGAAAAATTGCTGCGCTTAAGCGCATTTAATGCAACATCTATAGGTCTCAGACTTAATTCAGTACGACAGGGCTGTGCTGCACAGTTGCCAAAGTTTTGTTGTCTGGCATCCACCCAACTTCGACCAAGTCAAAATAGTAACGATGACTGACGCAGAGAAACATCAATCCATAAGGGATCTAAGGTCCAAATACTCTGAAAATAGCAAGCTTTTAAAACAGGTATTTTCCTCACAGCTGTTGTCGAATCAGGGTGCAGCCAATCTCTTTAACTCCCACCCGTCCCCCTTTGTGCAGCTCGAATCTCAGCATAGGTCAATGCTTCTAGAGCTTAGGAGGGCTGCTGTCACAGCATCCCATATAGATAAACTCCCTGAAAGTACCCCGACCTATGAATCTATTGGCAAGGCTTACTTCATGCAACCCCGTGAAAGTATACTAGAAAGATTGGAAGGCATAGTGGCTCGCAGTAACAGCGCCATCAAAACAACTGCAGCCCAGAAGGACGCCATTGGAAACGAGCAAGATTCTTTGAAAAAGGAAATAAGCGAACAAGTAACTGCCCTGCGTAATGATTAACTTCGGCCATATTAACGCTCAACTAGGTAACAAAAAGAATAGAAGAGTGATAAGAGCCCAACAGCATATTATTGTTATTATTCCTTTCTTTTTCTACTACACATCATTTTATATCTACCAACTTGATCACAGAGGCATTACCAATCCTATGCAGAGCCACTACGCAATCACCGCGTTGACAGTACTTCATATCCTTAGCATGATCCAAAGCAGCATGGAGGATCTCATCTGTGGTATCTGAATCTGAAGCGCGTGCCGAACCCTCTGCCAAAATGGGTACCAACCCTCTGCTCATCAAACACTGTCTAGCTGGTGCCTCAGAAGAGCACTGCCATGTCAGATTATCAGTCGTCAGCACGGGGACGACAACTGTGAGAATTGGAACAGTTGGTCTGTACTTGGCCACCAACCGTGCAGTTGCACCACCTCTGGTGAGAACGACAACTAAGCTCGCACCAACCTTGGAAGCAGTACGCACGGCAGAAGATGCCAAAGACTCCAGAGGAGTCATCGGGAGTGGAGTTCTCTTCATAATAGCCTTGAACAATGAGTGATAATCAATGGAAGCTTCGGCTTCACGGCAAATACTAGTCATGACTTGAACAGCCTGGATAGGGTACGAACCAGCAGCAGTTTCACCTGAAAGCATAACACAATCTGTCCCATCAAGCACAGCATTGGCAACGTCAGTGGCCTCCGCACGAGTTGGACGGGGACTCTTTGTCATGGACTCGAGCATCTGCGTCGCCGTTACGACAGGCTTGCCAGCCAGGTTACACTTCTGAATCATCAGTTTCTGCGCCAAAAAGATCTTCTCAGTTGGAATTTCCATTCCTAAATCCCCACGAGCCACCATTATGGCATCGCTCTTTCTCAGAATATCATCAAAATTGGACACGCCCTCGTGGTTCTCCACTTTAGAGATAATTTTAATATAATGACCTTTAGCACCCAGAATAGATCTAATGTAATCAATATCAGCACCCTTTCGGACAAAGGAGGCAGCAATCAAGTCAATCTGATTGGGGATGCCCCAGTTGACGAGATCATCGATATCCTTCTCGGTGAGTGTGGGCAGGTCGACCACCACACCTGGGAGATTCACATTCTTACGCTCTCCCAAGACGGCAGTGTTAAGACATTTGACCCTGACAAGACCTTTGGAAGGGTCAGTGGATAAGACCTCTAGAGAAATAGAGCCATCTGCTACGAGAATTGTAGACCCCTTGCTGACATCCTGTGCCAGCTTCTTGTAGCTCATGGAGATCAACCCCTTATTGCCCTTGATCGCATAGTCAGTAGTAATACTAAGCTCATCTCCAGCACTGAGAGTGACTGGCTGTTCATTCTCCAGGAATCCAGTTCGAATTTCAGGGCCTTTGGTGTCGAGCATGACAGCACACATGATTCCAGTCTCCCTGCAGGCCTGACGGAGACGATTGAGGGTCTCCTGGTGGTACTCATGACTACCATGGGAGAAGTTGAATCGTGCCACATTCATTCCACTGTGAAGCATCTCGCAAAGTATTGGGATTTCCCGACTGGCAGGGCCGAGGGTGCAGATGACCTGTGGGAAAGCAACGAGGAGCCGTCAGCGAGGGTAAGATGGGAGGTACCGATAGGCCAGATTTGAACGGATTGAAAGACATTGCAATCTTGACAGTGATAACATTCATACGTGGATCGTCCTTCATTCTACTTTTTGTTGTCGTAATCCTAGAATTGCCATAGAGTGCCGACAGTAATGTCTTTGACGAGGCGAGAAAGCGCACCTTTGTTTTATTCATCGTTGCGGGCTGATGTGAAAGAATAGCATCAACTCCAACAGAAAGCATAGCTTTTCCAGCAGGGCCGTCCATCGTGGTACCCATCTATTTATATTTGATAGAACGAGGCGAGCGTTGAATACACAATACGCGTTAAATTAGTAAACTTGTCACTTCCATGAAAAATTTTAACGGCAAATGTGCCTTGTCCGTGTACCTTTAATGGACCTACGAAACTCAAGAGCTGATCATGAGGCCCTTCCCTCCTGTGGCATTCATTTTCTGTCATTGCATTCTTCTCAGACTTCCCACCAACTTTATATATATAAAAGAGCATGTAGAGAATCAGTTTAGTTTTCATTTAAGTATATTTAAGTATATACAATCTTCAAAACAAACAATACTGTCTATATTCCTATGTACAATGTCCACCCCATCAAAGAGGCGCCCAACGCAATGCCAGCTAACAACCGCTGATCATTCCTACACTTTCTGGCTTCTGGCCATAGTTCCAGAGCGCACACTGCCATCATGATACCACCTACAAATGCTAGCACAAACTGAAGGTGCTGTTCTGTCAGATATGGACGCATAGTCAAAAGGGCAAATAAGGCGCCGACTGGTTCGGACAAGCCAGATGCCAGAGCCAATCCCACTGCGCGCCATCTACTATTTGTTGCAGCATAGACTGGTGCTGCCACAATGACACCTTCTGGGATGTTGTGCAAAGCTATAGCTACCGCCATGAGGGGCCCAAAGTCGGTAAATGATGAAAAAGCCACCGCACAACCTTCAGGAAGATTGTGGAGTGTCATGGTAAGAGCCATCAGAAAGCCTAGCCTTAACAACTCAGCAGGTTTCAAACTCAGGTTTCCCTCCTTTGTCAACCTATTTCTTCTTCCATGGTCTCTCTTTAAGGAATCGTGCACTACTGCTGTAGTGGAAGGGTTATTTCCGCTCTCGTCAACAGGACCCATCTCTGGTAAAAATGGCTGAAGACATTGATAAAAAAGGGCGCCTACAAGTACAGCTATCGTCACTGCTAATGCACCATTTTCTATTGCATTGTGTATCCACATCTCTACGAGTGACAACAAAAACATAACGCCGATAGCAGTGCCCAGCAGAAAGGCGAGAAGGCTGTCATCTGGGCGTTTAATCACTGCTATAATACCCCCTATGGCTGTTGAAAGTCCAGCAAACGTCGATAATTGCAAGGCCCAGATTTCTTCTTCTCCAAAATACATATTTTTAGAGTGTACATACAATGAAAGAATGATACGTATACACCGTTAAAACAAACTACCCAATGCTGGGTATCTAGCGCTCTGTAATGGAGTTCACACTGTCTTGATCCGGGTTTCAAAAGATCTTCTTGTGGCTACTAGGACATTTAAAAGGGCCATGCTGCCAAATCCAACCGAGGCGCCGCGATGAGCACACTTGTATACAAGCCGTATGGATTCCTGGCACATAGCAAAATTTCGAAATTTTCATCATCAGATAGGTAAGTGGGTGCACAGACGGGGTAGCGGTGTCTCTTTCTAAGAGCCGCCGAGGCCTTGATGAGAGTGATGATGGTTGCTGGGCTAATTCGGAGTAATTTTTAAACTCGTCTTTTCTCACGCGCAGGTTGAAGTATTTTCTGTTAACAGATTCACAATATGGCCTTGACTCAGCGTGAAGCCGACATTCAGATGCTCCTTGCGGGCCAATGTCACCTTGGCACAAAGGTATGTTATTTCTATCTGGTGACATTAATTTCAGGCGCATTAATATTCTTCATCTTATCGTTGCAGAACTGCACATCCAGCATGGAGCGCTACGTCTACCGTCGTCGCAATGATGGCATCTTTGTCTTCAACCTTGCCAAGACTTGGGAGAAACTCCAACTTGCTGCCCGTATCATTGTTGCAATTGAGAACCCCCAAGACATTGTTGCTATTTCTGCACGTCCTTACGGCCAACGTGCGGTCCTCAAGTTTGCTCACCACACCGGTGGTCGTTCCACCGTGGGTCGCCACACCCCTGGTGCCTTCACTAATCAGCTCCAAAAGGGTTTCGAGGAGCCACGCTTGTTGATTGTCACCGATCCAAGAACTGACCATCAAGCAATTAAGGAAGCTAGTTATATGAACATCCCAGTCATTGCTTTCACCGACACTGATTCTGAGCTTGCGGGCATTGATGTCGCCATCCCAGCCAACAACAAGGGAAAGCACTCCATCGGTGTTCTGTACTACCTTTTGACTCGCATGGTCCTCCAAATGCGTGGAACTGTCTCTGCTGCTAATCCATTTGATGTAATGGTGGATATGTTCTTCTATCGTGAGCCAGAAGAGGTGGAAAAACAGGAGGAGGTTCAGGTTGATACACAACAAGCACCAGAGCTGGACTCTTCTGCCTTTCCAGCTGCCACTCTGCCAGGTGCAGAAGAAGGGTATGATGCATATGGTTATGGAGCTCCTACTGATGCCCAAGGATTTGCCACTGGATTTGAAGCTGGGGTTGGATTCGAAGCTGCTGCGCCACCTCAGTTGTATGGGGCACCGGACCAAGGATTCGGTGCAGGGTATTGAGCGGCAAACGAATATAATTCAGTCAAGGTTAGTTAGAGCAGCGTGTAAAGCCTTCAAACGCTTATGTACATTCACTTATGTACAATGCGAATTTTATCCACATGTGTGTCTTGTACTAGGGCTAATTGTCGTTTCCCCTTTCTAATCAAGTGTTCTATGAGCTGCACATCCGTCTTCTTTATCGTCTTCTTGGTTTTGTAAAATTCCTGCCGGGCAAAGGTGCCAAGCTCCTCGTTGTAACGGGCTGCTCTTAAGACGGATCTGTAGAGGCTCAGTACTTGTTTCTGCAAGGAGATCACTGATGAGAGTTATATCGATGAGTCAACATGAAGCAAACTGACCTGAAGACCTGAAAGAGCCATGCCAGGCCTCGCAAGTGAGATTTGATCTGTCGAGTTTTATGGCCCCAATTACTTGTATAGAAAATGTAATGGTGATCTCTTAACGCTTTGAACTTGTAGAGTTTGAAATTATTAGCCTCAAGAGTTGGAGGTGCCTGCAAACAAGTACGTTCCTCGAAAATTTTCTCGCATAGACTCCAGCCCAAAAAAATATCTCTTTCCCTGGCTTTTGGATCATTCGATGAATATTCCCATCTTCTTTCAATAGTGTAGAAATACTTTAAGTGGTAAAGCCGACAACTTATTGCTCGGACAACCAAATTTGAAGGTTCGACGGTTTTTTAAGTATTAGCCTGAAGACACGATGAAAACTCCGAAGACTATAGAAGATATTTATGGAGATTATAGAGGTCGCAGAGAAGGGCTTCTGCGAGCTTTAGTTCAAGGTAAGCCAGCCCTAACTGTGTATGCTTTTTGGGCTTCCGACACGCAGCCTCCTTTTGCAGAAACGGACGCCTTCTTCCAAGCGTGTGACCCCAATAGAGACAATTTGTCGTTGTATGCTTTCCCAGATGGAACTTGGAAGGTTGATACTCCAGCTGATGAAGTTCCACCGGAGATTCCTGAGCCTGTCCTCGGGATAAATTTTGCTAGGGATGGAATGGAAAGGAAAGATTGGCTTGGCCTTTGTGCTGTGCATTCGGATGCCTGGCTTATGTCAGTAGCATTTTTCTATGCAGCGCGCTATGAGGACGATGGTAGAGCAGAGTTATTCTCTATGATAAATCAACATCCAACCATTTGGGAGGTCGTTACAGGGAGAGCACAAGCACAGAAGATGTATAAGAAACGAAAAGTGGAGTACAGAAATGCGTATGAACCTGTTGCAGCTGCTGCTCCTCTGGCACCATGGGTTAAGCCAGGTAGAGAAGCAGAGTTGCAAAAAGCAGAGCCCAAAGGTAGAAAGTTAGCTTCAGATGATATTAATGATTCGCTCCTTGGTAGAGAAGGCGAGTTACTGTGGCCAGATGATAATGAGTGGTACTTGGTGCAAATCACCAATGTAGATTTGGATAATTGGCAGCTTCAAGTGCAATACTACAATGGCGATACTGAAGAGCTTGAAGTAGATGAGGTCCTCCGTGATGGCCACTTGAGGCTGCTTTGAGGGATCTCGTGCATTCACTAATGGTACGCGAGGTAGATGTACTATTAATGATGAGATGAGAATCAGTAACTTCTTTATGTCACTAGTTATGTAATGGGCGCTAAACTCTAAAGTCTCGATCATCATCAGAATTTGGAAGAACTGAGTTGTGTGGGAAGATGAGCGATAAACCATTCAAAAAAATAGACAGTCTACGTCCAGATACCACAGGTCATACACTAATAGTGAAAGTAAGTGGCCTCGGTTGCACTTGGATCACTGCACACAGGCTCACGTTGACTCAACACACCTGTATTGCAGGTTCTCGAGGCCAAGCCTCTCTTAGACCGTCCGTCAAAACCGGAAGCAAAGTCACAAAAAGTTTCAGAATGCTTGGTTGGCGATGATACTGGCGTCATCCTTCTCACCACCAGGAACGACCAAGGTATGTGCACTGGCGTGTCTTCTTATTCTTACGTAACTGATTTCGTACTCATTAACTCTCCTATTATATGATTTAATGATTTATTGCAGTTGATAAACTGCAACCTGGTACATGGGTTAAGTTAACCAATGCCAAGGTTGATATGTTCAGAGGCAATATGCGCCTTGCTGTGGCTGTACAGGGACTGGTAGAACGAACAGAGGAACAAAGCTGGAAAATAAATAGTGATTACAATCTTTCTTTAGTGGAATACGAACTTGTACATGTTCCTAAAAAAGTTTTGAAACCTAAAGAACACTACACACCTCCTATAGACGAAGCTGAAGCAATATCTTGAGACTTCCTGTGCTCATTCACTGCTATAGTGCAGCTGCTATTTCATTGTTTGAAAGGTGTCGTGAAATGACAATCCATCAATAGATGGATCTATTGAGAAGACGTGTGATATGTAAATGTGTGCTCTATATGGAGATCTATACTCCTCTTCCAAGAGGAATGTCGCGCCAGAGAAGCATGGCTTGCCTGATGTGTGCCATCTGGCAGCACTCAGCTCAGCTACATACAACCTGAGTATGTTGTGAGAAGAACATAAACTTCAATCCTCATGTCGGTCTGCCTACCGCTTCATAAAGCTTTGCCCAGCAAGAAATGTATTTCTCCCTTTCAGGCCCGTAAATCTCTAGCATCAAACCAAAGATTTCAGATCAAAAATTTGCAGGAGGCGCTATTGAGAACAATAAGGTAAACATTGTGGACTTTACTGTGCATTTAGTGCGTTGATCAAGACTTACTTTTGTCTGTTACCCAGGCTGCCACGTTCAAACGCCATGAGTGCCTGCCAGAACACAACAAAACCGCTCGAGCAGCCTCAAGGTGTGGAGTTTGAGACAACTCTTCTAGAGAACTTCACGAAAATCCCGATCTTATCAAAAGCGTGGGCTTTTGGTGACAACAGTAATAAATTTCTTTTCCAGCTCAGTCAAAGAAATCTCCCAGGAGACTCTCAGAGGTCCATCTTGGCCTCTGCAACGACACCCCCCGTCCAACTGGACCCCTCCATAGTCCTCTGGCACCCGTGCCCCAATGGCGACAAAACATTTGTAGCGCGCAAGGGAGATGCATCTTCTTCTACACATGGTACATCGACTATGCTGCTGGAAGTATGGGCCCAGTCCCAAATGCTTTTTGAGATTTCCGTGCCTGCGTCTGTCCATGGGTCTGTGATATGTGATGGCTGGTGGTCTACCGGAGCTTCTTGGAGTCCAGATGGTAGATACATCGCATATGTGGCAGATGCTCCATCACCTGTTCAAACTCCAGAATGGGGGGGCTGTGGCAATGGAAGCGTAGCGGATAAGGAGGCAGCTGGACCCCGGAAATGGAGAGGAGTCGGGGAGTGGACCTCCGACTGGGGTGAACGCAACGCAGAGCGGCGTCAACCAAGCATCTACGTTTTGGATTGTGAGACTGAGAGAGTCGTAGCCGTTGAAAATCTGCCTGAAGATTCTTCGTGTGGTCAACCAATCTGGTCCCCGGACGGTGCTCAACTTTTATATGTTGCGTGGCCTCACAAGTCTGTCAATTTTGAAGGCTACCCACAGCGTTTGGGCATTGTGTATTGCTTCAACAGACCTTGTGGGATTTATAGCACGACCTGGCCTCAGCAAAGCATGCCAATCATGCTCACCCCCGATATCCCAAGTGCATTCTCCCCAAGATTCTCCCCGGATGGTGGTACTTTGGTCTTTTTGAGTACCCAGGCTGCCGTGAGGACGGGCGTGCATTCCGCAACATCGTCCATTTTTGCGGCACCGTATGCACCCAATGCCAGCTTACAGGGTTGCAGTCCAGTGGTCGATGAGTTTTACAGTACACCTCATATTCCGGGCATCTACTGCACGATGCTTTTGGAGCAACCATTCCTCAGCAATACCAAGATAGTATTGACCAGCCAGGTGCGCAGCAAAACGGCCATTCTTTCCGTCGACATAGCCTCTGGTGAGGTCCAGGTGATGATGACTAAGCAGGATGACATACACAGCTACACTGCTCTGGCGGTCACAAAGAGTGGTGGGATGTCAGTGCTGTTCAGTAAGAGTAGTCCAAGTCTGCCTTTTGCTCTGGGAGAGATGGATGTAGGTGATGGGAGCGTTGCAGATGTGCCCCTCCCCCTCAGCTACCCTGAGCAAGTCAAAAACTCATTTGATAGTCTCACGACAGACATTGTGTCCGTTTTGACTGAAGATGGCTTTGATTGTGAGGCTATTGTCGTCAGGCAGAAGAACTCATCAGATTTGCCGTGTGTTTTGTCACCGCATGGAGGACCTCATGCAGCATATTCGACCTCATACCTCATGAGCAGCACCTACCTTGCGGCACTGGGCTATTGTGTCGTGCTGGTCAACTATCGGGGATCTACTGGGTTCGGCGAGCAACACCTGCAATCACTCCCTGGGAAAATAGGAACCAATGACGTGGCTGACTGTATGGGGGCGCTGAAAGTAGTTGTGGACCGGGGCTGGGTAGATGAAGGTAGGGTGGCAGTCATTGGGGGCTCACACGGTGGTTTCCTGGCTGCTCATCTCGTCGGCCAACACCCCGATGCCTTCAAGACTGCAATTTTGCGAAACCCTGTGTGCGACTTGACTGCCATGATTCATCTGACCGACATACCAGATTGGTGTTTTGTAGAGTCAGGGCTCGGTATGGCGAAGGCAGTGCCAAAGCCTGCTTTAGAAGACGTAGCCAGATTGGCAGAGGTGTCACCCTCCAGATACCTTGGGAATGTCAGAGCTCCCCTTCTCTTTCACTTGGGTGCAAAAGATAGAAGAGTGCCGCCTGATGATGGCAAGAGGTATGCAGAAGCATTGAGGGCCAGAATGGATGATGGCCCAGAGGTGAGGATGGTCCTCTTCCCAGAAGACAATCATGCTCTGGACAGAGCCAAGACGGAGTTTGAACAATGGATCACCACAGTGTGGTGGATGAGGAGGCATGGTTGTTGAAACTGACTGCTCTAATACTAATAGTTCACACAATAGTTCAAAGTATTTTGTTATATCTATGTCTGGTGAAAACAACTAAAAATGATCTTCCAACTTGAAAATTTCCATGTGCGCTCAAGGGCCTGGAGGAGGGGGGGAGGGACCAGCAAACGCAGTGATGTTCAAGGTGCCTGGGGGTGAAGGTGCCTTGCTGGCGTCAGCAACGACGTGGGCATGCCATTGCTGATGAGCAAAAGCTGCAGCTAGCCATTGAACTTGCTGCAGAGCCACTGGATTCGTGGCCAACGACATTGAATTGAGCAGGTATGGAGGTAACATGCCCAGTTGGCCAGCGTTCACTATGGAAACAGTTGCATTTTGGGATTGGGTAGCTGCCATGTCGTGGGATGTAATAGGAAGTGCAGCGTTCTTCATAGCAAGTATTTCTTGCTCTGAAATGTCGGTGTTGTTATCAGAGTCCACTTCTTCATGAAAGACGGCACCACGTCTGTTGTTATTCCTTCTGGTATACTTGGTTACAGCCGTGATCATACGGATTGGCTTGCCATCCTTGCCGTAACGGATACCGCGGCGAGGACATATAGGTACCAAGGAGCCATTTCTGAGGAAACGAGTTCCGCATGCATTGCATAAAACTGGTGCTTCTGGAGGGCCTTTGCGCCATTGAGGGGAGTCGTGGGGGTGCTCACAGTTAGGGTTCATACAAGGCCCTCCAACCGCAGCTTCTTTTGGTGTTCTCTCAGGAGCTTTTGGCCGAGGCGCAGCTGCTATTGGTGCTGCCATAGATCCAATCATATCACCACTCTCTACAGCTGCAGCGGTCGCTGCTGCAAGTTGTGCTGCAACTCTAACGCCAGTCGCCCCTGCTCTGCGACTAGGGCGACGAGCGGGCTTATACTCCTCATCACTGTCGTAAAGGCTTTTGACTCTGCGACGGCGAGAAGGCGACCCTGTCGCATCGAGACTAGACTCTCTATCACTCCCACTATA
Source organism: Axilococcus clingmanii (assembly GCA_019693495.1). Lineage (NCBI taxonomy): Eukaryota > Viridiplantae > Chlorophyta > Chlorophyceae > Chlamydomonadales > Chlorococcaceae > Axilococcus > Axilococcus clingmanii. The sequence goes on from JAAMXV010000025.1 coordinate 26,652, forward strand.
TTCATCAAAGCTGCGTTTGGAGAAGGTGCGTTTGCCACTCGAAGTAGTAGTGCCCTCCGTTTCCAAGAGCTCACAAGCTTGGAGGAGAAAATGTAAACCGTCCATTTCTTCAATGGGGAGAAGGGTGCGTGAAGACATTGAAGATCTTTTGACAGGAGAGGTAGAGGCTCTCTTGCTGGGAGATCTGCTGCCAGACCGAACTGGGATAGCGGTCACCTCCTCACAAGGCTGCAGCGTTGGCCCGAGTACCTCCAATTGAAACATTCCGGTGCTCGGTTTTTCAGAGCTTGTAGGTTTTTTCGGCGATGCTTGAGCTCTCAAAGCTGTTATAAGTGGAGATTCAACTTCTTTGACCTGTAATACGGTGAGCCTTGTGAGATCACATTTGCAGAGCGATGGTTGTTTGTAAAAGATCGTACTTGTTCCGACGTTGATGAAGCTTTAATATTGTACTGAGGAGCTTCTTTGGTTTTGATTTCAGGCATAGCGGTGCCTCTCGAGTGGTTACTCAGCTGGTTCGCCATGTCAGTTGGCCCACCAAGGAGATTCCCAAGCTGAGACATTGCTGGACGCAAGGGTATATATACGGGAATATCACTATAACTTGTGGAAATAGAGCTACTTTTAATACGAAAATAGGCTACTAGAGCAACAAATGGGTAATTATCAGATGCAACAACCTTTAATGGAACTACGGTTAGAGGAGTTATAATACCGTAAAAAGTATTATAACAAGCCAAAGCAAGATAAATGTGTTATAGATCACTTTTTTCCAACCGGTTTAATAAGAAGACGAGGCACTTGCCTAGAACGGACTATCTGTTTTCTTGTAAGTCAAAACAACAGTTGCTGCGCTGTGGTCTGGGTCGGAGTGTCTGCAAACTTCATCTTGCCAGCTTTTGCATTATTCGCCTGTCGAGTCCCTCCAAACTCTCTAGCATTAGTCTGCTTTGCCAATCTGCTGCCAAACTGAATTGCACGCTTTACCCTCACGGCAGTCTTCACCAAGCCCAGCTCTTCCCTCACAATCCGGCGCAACACCATTTTATCTCCGGCACCGAGTGGTAATCTGAGATCACATAGGTGCCATAGAGGAACTTTTAACGATGCTTCTATCAATGATTCATCCAAAAAGGGATGCCTAGCTTCTCTGGAATGGTCAGAAAATATTCTATCGTCTCGTCCTAAGTTTCGCAACCAGAGGCGAGTCAGGTCTACCTCTAATTCTTTAGCTACCCCTTCCCAGCCAAGCGCCTTAAATCTCGTCCTGTGTCTGCCATAGCCGCCAAATAACTCATCTGCACCATGACCAACAAACATACCCCGAGCTTGCGAGACATATGCACTGTCAGAAAGACGAGCACTGTCACCGTCCTTCTTCACCAAATAGCCCACGCCTTGAGCAGCAAACCATAAAGCCATGCCAATATTGAAGTCCATGTATGTGTCTGCAGGCGCCAGCAGATTGACAATTCTCTGTCGAACAGCTTCTTGTTCCTCTGCACCTGGCTCTCTGACCAGCAAACGCCAATTTCTATCAGGCGCAAACTGCTGCAATTCCCGTAAAGCTGCAAATGCTGCCAACCTATCTGGAGATGCTCTGTCTGGATCAAAGCATACACAAACAAGATCTATGCATGCTTCTATGGGAAGCACCTTGTGCAACAATGCAGCCAGGAGAGTGGAGTCGATGCCTCCGCTGAACAGCAATAGAACAGGAGCGGGAGGGTCATTCAGCAGCGCTGCAGACTCTAACATTGGTTCGATATTTTGTGGTTTATATGGTGCATTGAATTCTAGAGTCCTACACCTCACAGCTACAGAATGCAATAATGCTTCAAATATAAGCTTCCTACTTTCAATTGCAAGGTCCAAATCATCCAAATTTTGGGCATCAGAGTCTGTTTCTGGGTCTATTTTCCCCAGTCTTTGATACGTAGAAAGAGACCTACACATTGTGTTGGCCCAAGGCACTTTCTCCAGACTTACAGGCATGCCTGCCCTTGAGAATGCCAACGTGTACATGCCTGGAGGTACTTCCTGCAGCGTGCTCGCATACCGGGGTCCATCCTCGACAGGTCCCACAGATGTACATAAGAATCCATTCTGACCCCTATGCATCAGCAAGCTTCGTCTCCCAATCGGATCTCTTGCAAACCAAAGAGTCTGGGTGGCACAATGCCAGAAGATGAGCGCCCAAGGCCCTTGCAGTTGTGACAGAACACGCGCGACATCAGTGTAAGGCTGTGAAAGAGTGCGTAACAGACATTGAGCGTCGTTGCTCCCAGGGGGTACATCTATGCCGTCGTATATTTGTCCATTAAATAAGAGTACGGAGCTTGTATCAGGGTCTATGAGGGGTGTAGGGGCTGCCTGGCTACCTCGAAGTTGCAGCAATGAGCTCGCAAAGTGAAGCTTCGAGTCGGAGAGAATGACCTGCAAACTAGGCTGATGAAGACGTTGTTTGACATTTCGATGCTACAAAACAAACTAACAGTGTGAAATCCTTGACCGTCTGGTCCTCTACACTTCAAGGCTGGTAAGAAATCTTCCAGTTGAACGGGGATGGCATCGGCACAGACAGCCTCGTCGCCTTCCGATATACGTATGCCCTCGACGTAAAAAAGTATGCCGCACATTAGATTTGCGCTGATACGGATGATTATTTCTTGTATGGTGTTCAGTATTGTATGCATGAGAGCTAATTATAATGTAGTTTGAAAGCTACAAACGGGCCATATCACACTGTAATTGAATTTAAATTTACTTAACAGAGTCATTCAAGTACCTTCTGACGAGTCGGAAGAGACGTTTTGTTACAACACAATGCTTTGATCGCTTGCAATGAACAAGGAGTTGCGAGTAGTTACAGAGGCTTTGAAGCCTCCAAGAACTTCCTTTGAGGATCTACCAAGTCCTGTAACGCCTTCTCCACGCACAGCTGACAGCCCTTTCACCGTTCCAATAGGCCTGTTGAGGTTGCCTTGGTTGCGAGATGCCGCTCGGTCGGCTGCGGACAAAGGAAAGGCAGCCTTGGTTTCTCAATTAGACTTTGATGCGGTCAATAGATATGGACTTTCACTGCAAGAACTAGCCGCCAAGCTCTCAGAGCGTCCTGCAGATGCCCTTGATCTCCTTCAAAGAGCGTGTGACGTGTACGGCCGGGCGGCAGCCATTCGCCCTGGTCATCCTCAGCTGTTGTACAACTGGGGCGTAGCACTGAGCGACATTGCTCAAATTGTGAGACCTCAGCAGCCAGATGAGGCAGCAGGTTGTTTATTAGCAGCAGCCGGAAAGTATGAACTGGCTATCAAAGGAGATCCAAGAAACACACAGGCTTTAAATAATTGGGCGCTCATCCTTTCAGATGTCGCACCACTACGACCTCCCACCGAGCGCCCTGGTCTTGTCAAAGCAAGCATAGCTCGATTCAGACGGGCTATACGCCTGCAACCGACATTTGATAGAGCAATATATAATCTCGGCACAATCCTCTACTCTCAATCGTGCAGTTTACAGGCAGAGTTGTTGGGCCGGGGGAGCAGCCCAGCAGGAGATCTCTCTCAAAATGAGAGAACGGTGAGGACAGCATTTGCGCACGCGGCTCAGTATATCGCAATAGCATATTGCTTGCGTCCGGATAGAGATGTCTATGCCGAATCATTGGCAGCCATCCAGAGACTACTGCCATTACCATATCTCCGCATGGGGCCATTGATGGCTGCTGCCGCAATCGGTACGGCTGATAAAGAGTATGGCATAGGAGAGGTATGGTGCAAGACTTGGTTGGCATTGGATTTTAGGGGATTGCGGTCGGTGAGAGCGCCTGCTGGGGAGGAGGCATCTCAAGGGGCAGAGATTGCAATTTTATCCTCAGAAATTATAGATGCCCGGGTGTGCAATGATCCGTCCCTACCAGAGGGGCACCAGGTCTGGATAGGCACCAAATCTAGAAAACAGATGGGCGGAGGTATATACTTTATAGCATCCACGGCTGAAGCAGCAGAGGGGTGGGTCGATGCCTTGCATTTAGTGAAAGAGTTGTTGAAAGGCAATGGCGGTGTCGTGCTCCAGGAAGTACTGGGCGGTGGCGGTGGATGAAATCAACCATAGTATATAGAGAGAGCAAATTAATCAAAATGATAATTAATGATCCTGGAGTTACATTTTCTATCCTACTGCTGCAGTAAAAGTACAATCAAAACATATCTCACTAACTAACTAAGATCAAATGAGCCTTGTCCTTCTTGAATAGCAAACAACAGACGTTCCTTCAGAACTTGCTTTGACGAGTAGGGAGGTAGCTTGATATAATTTGCACAGGTCATAACAGAAACCAGATGACCATCTACAGGATGACGTAACAAGCTGCCATTTCCATCTACCGATGCTTGACTGTGAGGTAGCGAGCTTTCCGCTCCAATCCCGCCTTCGGTGGTGGTATTGGTGCTCATCATCTTTCTCACTACAGTGAGTCTGGGTTGCAAGGCAGCCAGCCCACCGGACGGAAGTCTGGGAGAGCCAGTCACAAACCTCAAAAACTTGTTTTGTTGCTGATTATCTAATTCAGACAAGACTTCCAAGAGATAGCGCACCACCGTACTATCTTTCGTGTACCCGTGATCAAATTTGATTCCTTCTGCTAATGCCTCCACACTCCATTTCTCAGACGTACCACACAGCAGCACTTCAATTTCTTCTGGGGAGAAGCACGACAGCGAGGAGAGGTCAAAGATAGAATTGAATCCGCTTTTGAATGCAGCTACTTGTGCGGAAATACCAGATCCAAAGAGTGCATCCACAACTGCAGGAATCCAAGCCCTGACATCAGCGGACGATTTCATAACAGCACCCTTCCTTCTGCCAGGGATGTTCAGGTCAAAGCTTGGGTAGCCAGGCAGTCCAAATGTCAGACACAGCGCTTCCAAATCACATCCATCTATGACAATTTTGTCAGATCCATTCACATCAGCTTGATGCAGTGCAACAAGAAGTTTCTCGACTGTCCTCCCGAGAGGCACGTCGATGGATCTCACGTCGAACACTCCAAGCTCTCCACCCAGAATGAGGCGGTAGAAGGCTGGAGAGAGGTGCAGATCCAACAATCGTCCATCCTTCAAAGCCTTAGCCATCACACTGCCTAATAGTCGGAAATGAGCCACCACAGAAGCATGTGCTCCCGCATTCCTCCGTGTTACTTTTTGTAATGGGCAGGGGAATAGACCCTGGGGTGCCACGACAAGGCTGACTGGATGATGACTCTGCTCATGTGCGACTTGATCATCCTCAGGACTGCTGCTCTTCTTCCTGCTACTACTGTCACTGCCACCGACATCGCGCCACATACCCAGGCTCTTCCTCTGGAATTGGTGGCTGAGCAGGGTGTAAAATTCCAGGGTAGGCCCTAGCCCAGACCCTACCTCTTCAAAGTATTCAATCTCCAACAGGGCATCCTTATCTACATGTACGTCAAACACTTTATGGGCACTTTCCAAGATTTTATCTCTATTAATTCGTATCTTCTGTCTATGAACACGACCTATTCTGAGACCACTGGCCGCTTCCCTGTCAGCTGCTGCGGTGGCCGCTCCATGCTCGGCTGCCTGTGCTTGCTGCAGAAAATGCACTGCCCTTGAGAGGCCAAAGGCAGAGCAGTAGAAAAAGCGGCGCCTAGTTTCAAATGGAAACAAATAGCTTGCCTTGTAGACAAGAGCCCTGCACCACGATGGAAGGGCCCCAGTACAAATAGATAGCACATCCTTCAATTGCTGACTCATCTTGGGACTGAGCTTTGCACTGACAAAGGCGGCAGCTGGGATGTGCCCTGGTACCATGGTGTTGTCCATCGCAGAGATGCTCCCTCGTCTGCTGTGCACCAATCGTCTCACATGCAACGACAATCTATTCAATGCTTCAATTCTACCGAGCACCTCTAGACAATCCTTGACATCGTCTCCTACACCATCCAATTCTCCTTCAAGCCAGAGAGGACCTGACCCTAACACCTCCTTCAGACCAGCCTCCTCTATCGCATCTAGACTGAGATACTCCGATGTGGAGTCTCGATGGGTCGAGACATCGCCCGCGGCGCCTCCAGTCCGGGGGGAATCAACAGGACCAGCCCCCGAATATGTTTTGTATGTGAGAGTGTGCACATCGCCCCACATGTGTTTTCCAACATTCATCCTGGATGTCTGCGATGCAGAGCTTCCCGCTCCAAGAGAGGCCTGTATTGCCTGGAAAATTGTAGTGCCCGGGGTCATTGGACGCCCCGCCATGAGAAATTGCAATCGCGGTGTTCTCCTCCTATGTCCTTCTTCAGTTTCAGTGGCGGATGATGCCACTCGTGAGGCATAGGTATTCAGTGGTCGCTCTCCATCATTCAAATACATGTCATGCACATGCAATGCAGCTGCACCCCCTACTCCATCTTCATCTTCGTCTTCATCTCCGTCGTCAAAATCTTCTTCCATCGCTTCTTCATCGACATCGATGTCGGAATCATTGTAGTCGGTATCCATGAGGTCATCGCCCCTTTTGTGCATACCCTCCACTTCTTCCCCCACCGACTCAGGACTACTATTATCTGCAGAGCGGCCACAATTACCAGCCACCTCTGCTTCAGCAGCTGCTCGGGCTTGTGCTCGTGTCAGGCGTCTGGAATTTGTGGGCACTGGCTGTGCATGACTGCTTCCTGGTGGTCTTCTGGATGGTCCTGCACCTACAGGCTGAGGCACTGAATCCCCTTCTTGCTGACGTGCTGCAGGTGCGTCAATGCTTGTCACACGTGGCCACAGGAATGAATCAATTTGGCTCATTGTGGCCAATGGTTCAATAAGGACAATGCTGGACATGTAGTTTTTCAAATTGCCTGTATCATCTTCTGAAAGAACGAGCTTCAATTTAATGGGATTTGCTAGGGCTGCAAGGCCCGCACTCAATGCACCGCTGCTTGCATCCTGGGCGCCACTCAATGTCCTCTGTAGCCCTCCTCCTCCTCCTCCTCCTC
>JAAMXV010000282.1:0-40539 GCA_019693495.1 Axilococcus clingmanii
ACCCCCTAGTGCCGAATTTATGCTGGCCCTAAATGACCCATACCGAGCAGTGGGAGAAAATACAATCCCCATGGCGGTTCTTATAAACATTAATTTTCAGTATTGGCCCCCCTACATACATTTGAGCCGCTTGGCAATCCCAATCTGTATGCTTTTATCATCTGCTGCATTCAATGCAGTATTCTACGATTTAAAAGCTACTGCATCCCCAGACTTGGTGGGTATTGATGCGACTTCAAGAGGAACTTTAATTTTGCAAATTTCTAAAATTGCTCCAGACACACATTGTACAATTTATACTTAGTTCAGTTACATTCCTTATCAACATCATCAAAAGAATACTTATATCTTATTAATCTAATAATTCCAACAGTAATTGCCTTAATTGGCTGACCAAGACTTCAAAAGAAGGCCTGTTTTGGGGGTCCTGACTCCAACAAGCTTCCATGATATGTGAGTATCCCGAAGGCATGTCTGGAGGAATGGTAGGCCTCTCACCACCCTGGCCCACTTTCTGCTGCAAGGTCAGCAGAGTGTGGGTTTCTCCTTGGAAGGCTTGATGGCCTGTGTACAGCTCTAGCATGAGCATGGAAAAACTATACACATCAGTGGAGGTTGTGGCCCTCTTTCCCATCAGCAATTCAGGTGCCATATGGGTCAGGGTGCCAGCCATTTCCCCACTGATGAGCGTCGGTCTGTCACTCTCCAGCATGCGAGCCACTCCAAAGTCTGTCAATTTAGCGCAGTAGCCACGCTTATTGTGGCCTACACTTTTTAACAGTATATTTGCGGCTTTTATGTCCTGATGCAATACTTTTGCGACAGAGTGTAAGTAATCAAGGCCCAATGCAGCGTCAATGAGTATCCGAAGGATGGAAGGAACATCTGGTCGTCCAGAGATGGGGTCATACAACAACGATCGACTCAACATGCAGTCCTCAGCACTTCCCTTGTCTGCATACTCCATAATAATCAAGGTGCTGTAAAGCACAGCATCAGGATCCACAGTCTCTCCTCCACGGATGTCAGAAGGCAAACTTACCAAGGAAGAGTTATGGCTGCCCAAAGGAGGTGTCGCTGGCCCCATTGAGTCTTCATCGATCCCCTCTGGTGAGAGTTTCGGTGTAGTGATACCATCCAGCTCCACAGCAGTGGCCTCTACATCACGAGTCCCGTATTTCCTTAAGGGGTCATTGCCCATACTGCTCTGCAGCCTTAGCACATCACTGAGTTTGCTGCAGCATACCTTATACGTGGTTATAAGGTTGGGATGGCTTACAGACGTACAGAGTGCAGCCTCCCGCTTCAGTTGCCGCATGATGTCGTCAGAGAGCTGATGCTCCACTACTTTGACGGCCACGATGGCACCTTTCCAGCGAGCCCTAAACACACTGGCACTGCCACCACGACCAATTACTTCAAGGAACTGAAGCCCATGCACATCACCTATTCGTGTTCGCCAGCCCTCTTTTAATTGATGAATGGCTTGACCGTCTTCAAAATTTGAGGGCTTCTTATCCATGGAGCTCTGGTTGGAGATAGTGCCTGCCTCGACATCCAGTCCTTTTGCCCGCCTGCCTCTAGTGAACCACAATGCTCCAAACACAGCAATAGCAGTTGCTATAGCGGCAGCTAAAGCCACGATAACCCAAACCCATGCTGGCGTGCCTCCATCGCTTCCCAATTTGATTTCCGCATTCATTGAACCCAGTGCGAGCATATAAGGATCGTCGACACAGCCCCTGACTGTATTGTTTACGATCACCCTCACAGAGCCTAAACTTTCTGTGACATCTGTAGAATTCACCATGTTAAACGTCAAGTCGGCATCCCCAGCAATAAAAATAGTCGAATCATTCGATAAGCCAACCCTTGCTGGATCACCAACTGCAATACCAAATCGAAATACAGCAGAGCGCAAGTCATCATGCTGACACGCGACTACCTGCTCTGCAATATCAAAAGGATTGTAATCTACTGAAGTGTTGTTGTGAACCACAATGCATGCGGGTGGAATGCATTTCACCGACGGAAACAAGGAGAACCCATAAGGGTAGACAAAACTGTTCTCTTGTTGTGCATGATACTCAGCAATTGAGGCTATCCCCTTCACAGCAATCCCACTAAATGCAATGACTCCAGCGACATCAAACAACCCTTCACGCCTGCTCAAATTCAGTACATTACCACCAGCATGAGTTATGACGAGGGGATCGGTATATATCCCTTGGACGCCTCCATCCAGTGGGGCCTTGAATACAAGCACACAATTGTCCGCTACATAAAAGGGAGACTCCAATGAATCCCAAATTGGATCATCAAGAGTGATGTTTTGCTGCAAAATAAAGGTCGAGTTGCAGCTTTGTTGTCGCAAACCCTCGAATAGATCACGGCCATCCCAAATTGGATATTCTGGGCCCACGCCCCGAGCCAGTTCAAGTAATTCTACGTGTGTCCCATTTAATGGCCTTGCTACTGGTTTGGCATATATATTTATCCCAAATGAAAAGGGAAAACAAGTTGCCCCGAGCAGCAAAAGTGGTCCAAGAATATTCCCCCTACACATACTCCATAATATTCCCAATATAAATGTCTCCCTCGACTTCCAAACCTATATTTTAACTGTGAAACCAGTAGCGAAAGGTTAATTTCGCAATAGTAGGCTCTCCAAGAAGTGATGAATAAGCACCCACGCTTGATACGCACTTTATGGCGCTTTATTTGGGCGCTCCCAAGTCTGGCCTCTTGCCACCACTTTATTTGTCTTAAAAGCTTAGAGTAGAAAATGCTTTCGGAAAGCGCTTAAAATCATTCCATAGTACAGAGCCGTTCGCTCCTTCAAGCAGCATAGAGGCTGACGTCATGGCTGCTGGTGTGGCAAAAATCCAGTGAGCGCCAAGATGCTCTCCCTCCTGTGCTTGCAAGCACTGATGATCACTCTAAAGCATCACCATTTAAAACACATCAAACACTTCCAGCTCAGTAGCACCAAAATGCAGCAATTGAGCCATGTGGTCTACCTCCACATAGTGTTGCGCCAAAAAACGTGCGGTCATAGACATTGATACAAAGGCCTTGATGGGCTTCCATACCCCGCAAGCACACAGTTACACCAAGTACTCCACATTATTCTTTGAGCAACTTGTGCACCTAGGAATTTCTATTTAAGCCCTTTCCTGCAATTTAGGTTGCGAATCGATGTTTAATGCGACTGTTGCTTGTGTCCAAGCTTGAGACCTTGTCCCTTGCTGAGCAATGGACAGATTCTACAGTACGGTCCACCCGATGAATTTGTAGCTCCCAAAAATGCCATGGTAGTAGACAGAGGAGATATACTGCCCTGCCATCGTACACCCTCCTACCGACTGGCTCAATACATTTTAACTCATTTGTAACAAAAGTAAGAAAAGAGTAGACAAAGGAGCATCATGCAGGCTGAAGACAAAAACAACTCTTTTATGAAACAACAGCAGTTGTTTATGAAGTTCCCTTGCTCCACAGTGTGAGAATGCAACTGGCTCCCTAAAGAGACATAAACAGTGTCTCTACTGCCATGCTCACTCAGATTCTGATGCTCATGCACCAGCAGCAAGTGCCTCTTTCCCAAGTCTACTCAAAACGTCAAAAAAGAAATGAAACTTCAGGGTGTGAGCGGCGAGAAGGGTTCATGAGGGACCGCCATAAAGATTCGCTGGACATTGTATCAAAAGATGGCCAATTTTGTTTCTACTAGCATATTTGAAATTTCTTCGATTTCTCCCCTGCTCCCTTTAGGAAGTCTCCTTTGCGCACCTATCCGCAACAACTCATCCAGAGTAGATTCAAAGTAGTTCATATTCACAGACTTGTTTGTTCGCATCTTCCCAAATTCTATGGGATACAGTACCATATGAATGGTGATATGGCTGCAAGAGTGCAGCTAATCACCAGCTCCAACCCATGGGTACAAGCCGGTGGCCGTAGAATAATCCTGATACGACATGCAGAGTGCGTCATGAACTTATCAGTTGACAAATATATTGGAGGGAGAAGCAATTCTTCTCCCCTTACTGAAAAGGGCACACTTCAAGCAGCAGCATTAGCAGCTAGTTTTGCCCATGATTACAAATGCACAGGCACTGGGTTGCTCCAGCTCTACTCTTCGACCGCTGTTCGAGCACTGGAGACAGCTGCTGCCATTGCAACTGGTTTAAATATGTCATTGAACACCATAATAAAATCAGAGAAACTATTAGAGTTAGATCAAGGAAAATGGGAGGGAGAGCTCAGATCAGTGTATGAGTCCCCAGAAGTCAAGGCAGCTCTTGCCCACAATGCCTACGACTTTGCTCCTCCTCAAGGTGAGAGTCAGAGGCAGGTCGAAGACAGAATGATGGAGTACATCACGAACTGCATCCTCCCATCAGTACCTCTTGGAGGAACGGCACTCATTGTTTCTCATGGTGTTGCGATAAAACTTTTCTTGAGGCGCATAATGGACGCAGATGCTCATTTTTTGGTGAGACAGACAGCTCTTGACAACTGCAGTGTATCTGTTGTTTCTAATGACCCAACCAAGGGTTGGTTTGTTCATAGGATCAATGATGTCAGTCCTCTTTTGCTGTTTGGCTAAAAGATTAGATGTATTTTACAGATTAGGTATACATGTTTTCTAGTTTGCAACCATAGACTCTGCCTCCTTGACGAAGCCATCCCCAGACCATTCATCATCTTTAGCTAGACCAACTTTGGTTGCCTTCTTCTTCTCAATTGCCTCTCTCTGCAGCCTTACTAACTCTGTATGACTTGTAAAGTAAGGGAGACTAGCTCCTCTAAATTCATCCAAGGCCTTGAAATCATGTTTGACCATGAACTCTTGAAGACCTCCACACAACTTTTTAACCAACGGATATCCATGCAACATGACACCAGTGCACACTTGAACTGTGTGCGAACCCAGGAGTATAAATTCGGCTGCATCCTTACCAGTATTGACCCCACCCAGACCAGACAATGCGGCACCCGAATCAGGAAACTCGCGTGCTATCATTTGTGCAATAGACATGACCTTAGCCAAAGCGATAGGTTTGACTGCCTTGGAGGAGTAGCCACCAGGAGTAGAGTAGCCTTCAACACATGGCTCCGGCCGCAGAGTGTCCAAATTCACTCCCATGACACTCATGATTGTATTTATGGCCGACACCCCTTCACAGCCAGCTGCTAAGGCACTCCGCGCAGGGGCAGTGATATCAGTGACATTGGGTGTCATCTTTGCCCAAACTGGTTTCGTTGCGACAGTATTAACCCATCCACTCACTTCCTCCAGCAGACCACAATCTTGACCCATGGCAGCACCCATTCTGCGCTCTGGCATGCCATGCGGGCATGAGAAATTGAGTTCAAAAGCATCCACACCAGTTTCCTCACACAACCCTACAAGCTCCTGCCATGCATTCTTATTATATTCTTCCATGATGGAAGCAATGAGGATACGATCGGGATACTCTTCTTTCAACTGTCTAAACTCTTTGAGCATGACCGAGAGTGGGCGGTCAGAGATGAGCTCGATATTTTCCCATCCAATAACTTCTTTCCCATCAGCTGCACGAAGTTTAGCGTAGCGAGGAGTAACGTTGATGACTTTTCCAGAATCCAAGGAAACCGTCTTGGCAATAACACCTCCCCACCCTTCATCAAACGCTTTCTTCATGACTGCATAATTAGTTCCAGGGGGACCAGAGCCTATGACAAATGGATTGGGAAACCGTAAACCATTCACTGTAACTTCCAAGCTCGGTCCAGAAGTTACTGCACCATTTTTGAGCTCAGCTTCTGGCTCTATTTCTAGGCCTCCACCAAGTCGGGCCCAGACAGGAACAGCTGCGATATTCACGCGTTCGTGATCTGCGTCTGATCAGATACAATTCTGCTCAATATTACTTACTTTTTGATCTCCTAGTGCTATTGACACGTCTGATTGAAGACTTATTGGAGGAGAACGCGGGGGAAACCCCAGCACGAGACGCCATTAAAACGTCTTGAAACTGTCCTTTGCTGATAAGCTATCTCTGAGAATATTTTTATCGACATCTACCTCGTCTCCAAACAGTTATCAAGGATTATTTACAGAGGTCAACTGTCGATAGGGATCCACCTCAGCAATGCGTACATAAGAACCGCGCTTTAAACGTATAGCCGATATATCGACCCTCAGCTCGGTAGATTCTCGTATAACTGAAAGGCTTTTAAGACTATCAATGCTGAAAAGTAATCCAAACATATCGAAAAATAATTCCTTTAAGACAAAATGGACACCACAGACTATACCTTTTTAACTTGAACACAATAACTGACACATTCTTTTTCGAATTAACAACCTTCCAGTAAAGGCTTAACATCGCTATTGGATTTTCAGATGGCACCTTTGTGTATAGAAGGTCAATTTGAAATACCTCGCTTGAAACTGCCTGGCTTGATTTCTCAGGTCAAAAGTGGATCGTCTAGTCCAGAGGCCTCCACGCCCTCCAGTATGCGCTCCTCCCCTAGCGCTCCTTCATCTCCCAAAATTCCGGCAAGGACGACAACATCAAGACGGGACCAACCATCGATACTTAGTCAAGCAGCCAGCAAAGTTGCACAGTTTCGAGTTGCAGCACAGACTGAGGTGGGAGATGATGTTGCCATGTCAGCTGTCGGAATTGCCAGAGGTCAATTGGTTGAGTTGGCAGAGGAACTTCAAAAGCTTCGACTAGAATCCAATCGTAAGCAGCGACTTTTAGAAACACGTGTTTCAGACTGTGAGTGTGAGGCTCGTATGGCGGGTAGCGAAGCCGAAGCCTATAAGATTGCTGCTGCTGCAAGAGGAACAGCAATCACAACACTGCAGGGGACTGTGGATGGCCTACTTGACGAAAGATCCCGACTAGAAACCAGATTATTAGAACTTCAAGCAACAGCCTCTGAGCTGCATCAGGCAAAATCACAACGGCAGGTTTTGCTCATAGAACAGCGCAGAGCTACTTCCCTTTCGACAACAAACGTGCGTCAACTGGCTGCAAAAGTGTCGGATATAGAGATAGCACAGCAATGTGCTGCACGTGCAATGCATGCTGCAAAAGAACTTGTTCAGACGACGCAAAGTTTAAAAGAGGAGCTGGCTTGTTCCCACAGTCTGATCCATGAAATGGAACAGAATAGAGGAGAATTGATGCAGAGACTCTCACTCTCCCTTGCAGAACAGGACAGATTACAAGAAATTGCAAACAGGGTACCAGATTTAGTTGCGCAACTTGAATCCGCAAAAGCAGAGTCGCAGGGTCTCAATCAGGAGCGTGACAGCCTTCACAGGCAATTAGGTGCAGCTAGAAATGAGGCGGCAACAGCTGCTGAACAACTCGCTGATGCTTGCCAGCATAATGCCCAATTATCGTCAGCTGCAGCCAACCTTCAGAGGATGAATGAAACGACAAGTATTGCTGTACTCTCTGCACAGAGGGAACGAGACGAGTTGCAGAGGTTGGTTGAGTGTCTGACAACAGAAAATGCCGACTTGAGAAAATTTGACCCTGCAGCGGCAGCTCATGAAATCGCTGGTCTGCAAGCCAAGGTGTCAGAGTTGAAAGCTTCAAATAAATTGCTGTTGAACAGAGCAGAAATGGCTGAATCTGCATCCAACTCATCAGATAATGAGCTAAAGTCACTTCGAAACGAAGCAAGGTCTCTTCATGCCCAGTTGGCTGAAGTGATAAAAGCTTTGCAGGCAGGTGGGGATATGCCACAGCTGCTGATGAAAAGCAGCAACCTGACAACTCATTTTAATCGAGATCGTGACAATGTTCTAGCAGACAAAGCAAGGTATAGAGACACAAGGCAAAGGTATAAGAGTGTCAAGAATGTCAAGAATGCAGAATCCCTGACGGCAGCTGTGCTAGCAGATTTGAGATTGAGCGATTCTTCATCCGATGCAGAAAGCGATCAAGCCTACTCATGAATGTTTAAGTAAGATTAAAGTATTTACTAATTGTTGCACTCGAATACTAATATCGTGTTGCCATAGTTTCCCAATAATTAGTTTGTTCAAATCAATATAACTCGACTCATTCATGTTTTGATCTCTCTGAAGCACAATGGGAAAAAGCGGTGCGTACATTCACATATTCACAAGCTATTCAATTGTCTTTTAATGTCTTCTATTTATTGTTTGGCTGCCATTGAAAAATATACTCACCTAGAGTACATATCCTGCAGGGGGCTTCTTAACCCCAAAGGCTATAGCAAACCGCATCAAAGCCAAGGGTCTCCAAAGACTCCGATGGTATTGCCAGATGTGTGAAAAGCAGTGTAGAGATGAGAACGGATTTAAATGCCATCTCACAAGTGAAAGCCATAGACGACAAATGGATATTTTTGGTCAGAATCCATCCAGGGTCATAGAAGGATATTCTCAAGAGTTTGAGTCAATGTTCTTAGAGCATCTTCGGAGAACACATCCATTCTCTAGAGTTTCTGCCAATGTAGTCTACAATGAATTTATCGCAGATCGCAATCATATACATATGAATGCTACAAAATGGGTGACATTGACAGCCTTTGTTAAATACCTGGGTAGAGAAGGCAAGTGTAAAGTAGAGGATACCGAAAAGGGTTGGTTCATAACCCTGATCCATAAGGATCCAGAAGCTGAAATGGAGGAGAAGCGAAGGAAAAGGAAAGAAAATGCTGAGAAAGAGGAAGAAGAAAGGCACGCCCGTATGCTAGCTGCTCAAATTGAAAAGGCCAAAGCAGCTGCCCCCAGAGAATCCGCTGAAGAGAGACCGAGTCATGAGTTAGATCGAAGAAAGTTGGATGGACCATTGGGTTTTTCTATGAATATCCAAACAAGGACTTTGGATCAGCAAGGACCCACTTCAGGGTTTGTACAAACCCCTACATTTAATATTGAAAATGATGAGGCGCTGCAACATGTTCAGCACCCTCCACCATCAAAACGAAGCAAGTTGGAAGAACTCATCAAACGTGATATGAAATCAAAGGCAGTGAATGCTTCCAGGGATCATCCACATGACCATTGGCTGATGCCAAACATAATTGTGAAGATAATGAGCCCTGCTTTAAAGGCTCATGGTTACTATAAGCAGAAAGGTAGCATTGTCCAAGTCATAGAGGACCGTGTAGGCGAGATAGAGATGCTGGAGTCGGGAGATATCATTAGAGTGGATGAAACTGAGCTGGAGACCGTCATACCAAAGCCTGGGGGAAGGGTTCTTATAGTGAGAGGGAGGTACAAAGGGAAAGAAGCAGAGTTGTTGGAAATAGATACTGACAAATTTATGGCTCGAATACGACTGGGTCATCAGGAACATTGGGTAGAGTATGAAGATATCAGTAGAACTGCAAAAACATAAAATTACTCCATCTATTCATTTTCATCTTCTTGTGTATCACCAAACACAGCCCTGATTTCATCAATTCGCTGCTTTATTGCAGCTTCAATTTCTGCCTCCTTCTGTTCTCTACTGGCCTCTTCCACAGGGGCTGCTGGGATGGCAGACTTTTTAGTCGTAGCCCTGCGATACATGACGAAACCAGACTCTGTTTCCTCTACACGCTTGTTCTCCACCCCTTTCTGAGCCGCCTTAACAGATGACTTTATTGTTCCTTCTACTGATGATAGGACCGCTGATTCTTGTCCACTTTCCTGAGCAGCCGCATATAGCAGTACCTCCCAAACACGCCTTGCTTGGGATTTGCTCAACCGTAATTCCTTTTGCATACGATCACGCACATTTAGGGGCAAGGACAGAGCTCCCCCTGCTGAATGATCAACATCTCCTCCAATCCTATGCTCCTTTCCTTTTGAAGTTGCTACAGCTTTCAGAGCAGTTGTCGCTGCTTCCATCGCCCATTGGCAACCTTGCAAATTTGCAAGGTCAAGGCGATCACGCATCCGCTGCAGTACCTCAGTGGGATCCTCAAATGTGAAGTCTATTGCGTTCAATGCAGCTGATCGTGCATATACAGCCTCAAGGAGCAAAGAACCTATCCCTTTCCCTTGGTGTGGAGGAAGGATTAGGATTTGAGACAACCTATACCTGCATCTGTCAGGGTAGACATAAAATTTGTAACATGTGGCAAACCCAACCACTTCTATCTCCCCACCAGATGACCTCTCTACACATAATAGAAGCTCCCACTTTGGATCTTCTTGCTCTATAGCAGATGCTGCATCAATGAAAAACACGAGCAATGGCTGAAGGCATGCATGCAGGTGCTTCAGAGTGCCTGTGGCAGTTGATATTTGGGAATGGTAAACTAAGATCTCCCCACTGCCAGTCTCTGAATCCACAGCATGCCTGACAATCTCTTCTCCCAGCTCTGAAACGTCCAGAATCGGCTCATTAGCCAATGCTTGATCGAATTCTGGCTTCTCTGTAAACATGCTCGCTTGAAAGGTCTGCCGAAATGGAGCTGTTATGTCAAAGTGTTGATTGCCCTCTGAATCAATAAATGCTGGCGTATTTGGCTTTCTAAAAGACCACTTAATATCTACCAAAGACTGGAAGCGAGGAGTCAAGTAGATATCAATATCTAAACCTTCAAAGCCCCGAAGAACCTCCTTTGGGCCAAAAAGCTGGTGGGTCATGGACGGCGGAAAGTGAGCATTCTCCTCCATGACTATATTCCCGTCCTGTGACCGCTTAAGCAGATGAAAAGTGATGCATTCTTCACCCAAAACGCCATCAATGTCCTCTTGCTCGTCCCTTGGTCGTTTCAATGTTGGCTCCATCAGCTCAACTGTCATCCGTTCAAAATACGGCAGTCAGTGCTTGGACTGCCTGGAGGAAAATTATTATTTGTTGTTAATTTTATACTTTTGTTATGGAGATTTGTATAGGACTTTTCATGATGTGTAGGCGTGCAGCCTCACAACAGCTGCAGGTGGTAAACTTTCAAAAAATCTACCCAGGCCATGGGACACCTCTGGTCAAATTGCGCACATATCCAAACATGTAGTGTCGGTTGTACTATTTCAAAAAATTTGCAATCTTAGACATATATTTACACACCGCATGCTAAGTACTGTCTCTCACCTTGCTCTCGATCGCAAGTGTCTCCATCTCCAACCCAATAGAAAACCAGGCCCAAGTCGACGGATAACGCAAGCTTCCATGCCATTGATATTAGCAGTTGTCGTTAAAGACAACAGGGTAGTAAATGTGGCATCAGAGGTAGCCATACAGAGGGGATACCCACTGTATGTGTACGATGTTTCCCCAGGCAGCGTCCCCAGCCTTCACCTGTTGGACAGCTTGAGCTCATGGCTGATACACAGTGCACTGCATTCTCCCTGTCAGCAAGTTGTACCACTTCTTCCTTATCTAGGTTGGACTCTAGAAAAGGTCTCCTGCCTACCTGACATCTCTAGCATCCTCTATGCTGAGGACACGACAGCACAAAATGAGATTCAAGCATTGTGTTTGAAAGAAAATAGAGGGTCTGTCCCAAGGGTGCAGAAAGTGGAGGATATCTCCAATATAAGTAAAACAAAGCCATTGACGTCTGCAAGAGTGCTGGGTGGCTGGGATGCAACTGTGCCATTACAGTTCAAAGTCGTAGCCTGCGGCGGAACCTTCGACAGATTGCATGCAGGCCACAGATTACTATTGGCCGCGGCGGCTTTCATCACCGCAGAATGCTTATTTTGTGGGGTAACGTCTGAGAAGTTGCTGATAAATAAAAAGAATGCAGCTTTGTTGCAATCCTACAACACCAGGCAGCAGGCTGCATACGACTATATGGCAGCGATCAATCCTGGTATAAAAGTAGTTATGGGGCCATTGACAGATCCCCAAACCCCACCTTTAGCTGCAACAGACCCTAGATTTGAAGCAATTGTTGTATCAAATGAAACGATACCTGGAGCAGAGGAAATCAATAGGGTAAGAGGGGATTTGGGGTTTTCACCCCTGAGGATTATTGTGGTTGGGCTACTGCCAGGGCAAAGCGAAGCCAAGCTTAGTAGTACACATCTGAGAGAACTAGAAGCATGTAAAAATTGTTAAATTCCGCATTGTATTACGGCCGAACAGGATATACTACTCTCGATCACTCGAGATCACGCATACTAGGTTCCGTATCTTCTTACCTGTAATACCCCCTGTGGCATATGACTGTGGGTATCGGCATCTTAGGTGCTGCAAGGATTGCCAGGAAAACAATCCGAGCGTTTTCCTTCACCGACAAGGTTGACTTAGTCGCTCTTGGATCCAGAGATGCAGCCAAGGGCGAGCAGTTACTACGGGACATGGGCTGTTCAGCAACATGCTATGGAACATATGAGGAAGTGATAGAAGACCCTCAAGTCGAAGCTGTGTACATCCCATTGCCTTCAGCTTTGCATCTTCAATGGGTACATTTGGCGGCCAAAGCTGGGAAACACATCCTGCTTGAAAAGCCCATCGCTCTTTCCACTGAAGATGCTGACTCTATAGTTGCAGTTTGTAAGGAACACAGTGTACAATTGATGGATGGAACCATGTGGATGCACAATAAACGGACCAAGTATATAGAGAGACAGTATCTTCATGCTCCTGACAGACCTTTGGGTGACCTGAAGGAGGTCACATGCACGTTTGCATTCCTAGGTACTGAGGACTTCATGAAGAGTGATGTTAGACTGGACCCTGATGCAGATCCCCTTGGGGCTGCTGGAGACCTTGGTTGGTATTGTGTGAGAGCAATTCTCTGGGCTTTCAATTATGAAAAGCCGACCAGCGTTACCGCTCACCAGGGGGCAGTCTTTAGTGAAAAGGGAGTTCCAATACACATAGGAGGCACGGTGTTGTTTTCTGGAGGAAAAAGGGGGAATTTCGAATGCGGATTTGATAGAGCAAAGGTTCAATATCTAGAGATAGCAGGAACAATGGGAACTATTCAGCTGGACGACTTTGTCATTCCAAATGATGAGTATGAACACTCATTTGTTGCCACAGTAACTCGCAGCATTGGAAACCTGAAAACCGTAGATGAGAGATCCGCAATCACCATCGAGGCAGAAGCCCAGCAGGAAGTCAAAATGTGGGAGATGTTTGCTGACATGTGCATTGGGGAGGGGGAAGACAATATATGGCCCAATGTTGCTGCACTCACCCAGAAAGTTGTGTGTGCTGTTGTGGATTCTGCAAATAATAACTATTCATTGGTGGATTTGTGAAGTTTGTATATACCATTCAGCCAGAAAGTCTACAAGTACCTGTATTGTTCTACACTAGGGAATATTCCCTCAGAGCGAATACAACTAGTACTGGATTGAGGAGCCCTCTCCAGCCAAGTCTCATGCTGGTTTTGTTTAAGGAACATCCTCGGTATTCGGCTTCCAGGAAGTATGAATACCTACATGTATACAAACAGCGCTCTCCTAGAATCGAAGTCAATTCTTGCATACTAAACTTCGATTTGGCGAGAGTGTACTTCTGAAATGACATTGGCATACATACTACTATTTGCATTCACTGCATCTTTAGCACTTGGTTCAACTTATCCCACAGTGTTGTTGTCCCCTCCAGGGATTCGCTTAGATGATCTCCCGGGTAGAAGTATACTGAACCCTGCGGAAGAAGTCAGAAGTATTGAATTAGTATTAACTCCTGTGACTGTCAGATCACTCCTTTCGAACGGGACTTTACTTTATGAGCTTAATGCCCCAGGGTATGCTCAACGACTTCAACAGAGTACCTTCGCTTTCGGCCCAACCTTAAGAGTTCCAGCGGGTGCCGAGTTTTGGATAGTGTTGACCAATAATCTAACAAATGTTGGGCCAGGAACACCTGGTGTTCAGTTTAATATAAGTTACACCAATCTTCACACTCATGGCTTGCATAGCTCCCCTGGCCAGCTGGACCAAGACCCCAATGTGACGTACACTGGTGGAGATAATATTTATCTGAAAGTGGCTCCAGGGGAGACTGTCAACATGAGCCATTCAATTGATGCAGATCATCTCCCAGGGCTTCATTGGTACCATCCGCATAAGCATGGTAGTACATCCGTTCAAGTCTCACTTTCGAATGGGCTCATTATAGTGGAAGACGATCCAAAATGGCTACCAGATGCCAACGGTTGCACTTCAGTCAAAAATGCTCTCAAAAGTGCAAAGGAGGTCATTATACATATATCTTTGCTGAGTCTAAGCCCGCCTAACGTGCTCTTTCCCCAGGAAGACCCAAACTATCAAATTTTATCTGCTGCGGGCAACTCCAACCTCTGCTGTGGTCAGAATGGCACGAATGGCGCTCTTGGAATTGGAAGCAATCTCGATATTGCCTTCATCAATGGGGCACTGCAACCAATAATTCCCATCCAGTCTGGCAAGTGGCAACGCTGGAGGCTTGTGCATACAGGCATCAAGCGGTATTTTGACATCCAAATAATTGACCCTGAGACAAATGCACCAACCAAAGACTGTGAAATAAAACTCATTGCTAAAGATGGCGTGTATCCACTCCGAATTCCACGTCACATCGATCACCTTGTCATTCCAGCTGGCGGCAGATCAGAAGTTTTAGTGAGATGCTCTGGGAGGTCTGGAAAGGATTATCAGCTCAGCTCAGGACATTTACCTAGCCCAATGGGTGCTGTTCCTGACTTTGTACTGATACAATCACACAACCAAACCAATCTTGCAACGATTCAAATTGAAAGTGACTCAGGAGATGCAGATGCTGATCTTGTCGATGAGGAGTGCACTCCATTACGGCCAGACTACGCTGCCGATCTGAGAAACGTACCTGAATCAGCGCTGTTGTTTGATCCTAATGCCACATTTGTCATAAGTTACCCTGGATGCACTATTGGACCAGAGAACTTTTCATACCCTGATCCTAATCCCTTGGTGATGCCTTTGGGAAAGGTTGTTGAATGGCAGATTCAAGCGCTGAGTTTCCACCCCATGCACATTCACCAGCAACCATTTCAACTCCAAGGCTGGAGAAATGATGAAAGTTACCCCAATACGACCACCACGAACTACTTTTTGCCTGGTGACTTCCATGATACCTTCCTGCTCCCTACCATTGCCCCAGTGGATGCTAGTAATACACCCATATACTTTGCAATTCGCTCACAGCCAATTAAATACGGTGGCTATGGCATTGCCCACTGTCATTTTCAGTCGCATTCCGATGCAGGCTGCGCAAAAGTTATTAAAATTAGCTGTGTTCCGGGAGATCGCCAGCCCGAAGATTGTACTGGTTTGTATAGTGTAGCTGTACCTGGCACTTACAAATCTGACAGTCCTTCCTTGCCTCCAACTCCAATTCCCTCTGCAGGAGCCCATGAGCATGCCGCCTTGAGCATCCTCCTTGTGTTACTGATTGTCTTAATGTAACCTTCACCATGCAGTATACAAGTTGTAATCTTCAGTCTTTATAAGCTTTTTCTTACAAGATTCCTTCTGTCTCTTACATCAATATATACATTTTCATTTCCTTAGAAACCACCTTGGGGCACTGAACTACCAACAGGGATCTATCCCATCGTCAAACTGATATGCATGCTGGGCAGAGGGACCAACACAAATGTAAGCACAGCCCATGTTATGAAGAAGCGCAAGTATTTCCTTATGATAAATCGCTCCAATCTGTCCACGGCCTCTAGTCCAGCATCTCGAATAGCACCATTCATGTTCTCAGAAATGCACAGCCCTGCGCGTTCCATCCTCATGCCAGCCTTATTAAAACCCTTGTAAACCATGTAACCAAGAGTTTCATATTTGGACAGAAAGGGACTGTAAAACCACCTGTCAATGACCCTTGTGACCAAAGGCTGTTTCTTCTTCTTCATGTGGCCATGCTTATCTCTACGCCATACGTGCTTTGGAATCTCCTTGACCGCCGGATTTCCTGCAGCAGTAGTGGCTGCCAGTACCTGAGCTTCCTCAGGATCCTCTGCCACCGCAGCTTCTCCGGCTGTCTCTATTACAGTATGCTTATCTGTATTGCCACTAGTGCCAGGGGCCACAGCTACATTACTAGTTGGAGCCATAGGTAATGGGGCTTCCTGTCTCTCCTCAGAATTTTTATTTTCTTCCCATACGCTCCAACCGGCAATTGATTCTTCCGGATCCATATCGATGTCAGAATATACATCGGTGTTAAAATGCTGCTGTGTTTGGCCGTCGTGAACGGCAATATTTTCTTGTGTGAGGGAAGGGGTTCCAGCTGCCTTTCCTACAGGCTGACTTCCCTCGTCCATTTGTCTCCAAGAACTCTCACCCCTGCAGCCATCTTTGCTGCAATCTTTCAAGTTCCGCTTCTCAAGCCTAGTATGTGCTTGCAAATCGTCATACTCTATAAAATAATACCAAGCAAGAGCTGTGGACACCACATACAACAGAAGCCGGAGAAGCAGAAACGTAGCTGAAACTCCTGACAGAAGCATAGCCCCCACAGTGTAAAAGTGCAGTTGTGTTGCCATGTTAATCTTTTGAGATCTCTTTCGAAAATCAAACAGTTCATTTGTTATATATTCAATAGCGAGACTTGGCGCATACATCGTCTCACAAAGAGCCCGGCCTGCTAAGCACCTTCCACAAAGATTCACAGCTGGGAAGGAAAGTCTTCATGGTGCAGGGGTGCCTACTGGGCTAAGAAACGAATCTGATCCTCGTGATCTACCAGGGGATTGGAGGGCTAAGGACTTTGAGAAGTAGTCAAACCATCCAGAAGGGCTGGACGTACTGTGTTTTGGTGTCGGGGCGACCTCATTCACACGCCATGCCCCCACTCCACTTGCATGATCTAGATCTTTCCGAGTTATGATGCCCAAAACAGCATTTTTAGAGTCAACAACACACAAATGCCGTAAAGATAAAGCCAAAAACAGGTGATGACAGATTGTTGCCGGTGTCTCAGTCCGCACAGAAATTGGACATCTGTTCATAAAGGGCGCCAGATTGAGGTACTTTCCTTCCATCGCACCCTGATCAAGAGCTGACAGATCCTTCAAAGTCGCAGAGGGAGAGTCTCCTCGTAGTAATGACTCCTTCATTCGAGCATCAAGGTCACTTTCAAAATCATCTATTGTCATTTCAATAGGTGCCTCGATATACCTTCCTTCTCGATCACAATATGATTGTTCATCGTCCAAGAGCACCTCCAGTTGACTCCTCAGCAGGAGTCCCTCAAGCCTGCCTGCTGACCTTGCATTTTGACCGTTTGAAAC
This sequence comes from Axilococcus clingmanii, assembly GCA_019693495.1. Classification (NCBI taxonomy): domain Eukaryota; kingdom Viridiplantae; phylum Chlorophyta; class Chlorophyceae; order Chlamydomonadales; family Chlorococcaceae; genus Axilococcus; species Axilococcus clingmanii. The sequence goes on from JAAMXV010000282.1 coordinate 17,200, forward strand.
TATGGGAAAACCATTGTGCGTAGTGGAAGAGAGAATGTGTTTGATGTCATCAATTGGCATGACTAAATCGAAACAAATCACACCAGATGCCATAATGTCAGCTGCAGAACGACCTCTCAACGCAAAGGAAGGTTCATGCCTCAAGTACACTACATCACCTATGCGCTCCATTTCACTCTCATATACTCCGTCAGCATTCAAGTAATTGGCAAGGTAATTGCTTACTATGCACGCTACAATGACGCCAGTCAAAAATTCTATACCCCGTGTTCCCTCCACAATAATCACTACTAAACTGATTGAGGATCGAAAGACAGCGCCCAACGTTGCTGTGGCTGCAGCAACTGCGAACACTCCAGGCTGCAAATCCCATGATTCTGGTAGCACTTCTCTGAAGATTATGCCACACAAGGCACCTAGGGATCCTCCAATGAGCAGAGATGGCATAAACAAGCCACCAGGAACGGCCAAGTTGGCGCTGAGCGTCATCAAGGCAAGATAGCTCAATGCCACTGCTGCAAGTGCTTGTGCAGAATAGTAACAAGGGACAGCAAGACTGCATATCTGGTTTATGGGTTCTAATTCGCTGCCCATACCAAGGATTGACTTTATGACAGTTGTGGAGTCCCCAAAGAGCGCTGTTGCTACATCATTATATCTCCCTTCGTCACAGTGAAGTTGGACGGTATCTTTTGGATTCCAACCCTCGGATACTGGAAGGCATTGGCCTACTTCTACTGATACAACTATAAATAGTACTGTCGTTAAGAACGCCACAAGCGCACACTCAGAAACTCTAAGAAAGTGTCTTGAACTAGATGCCCTGAGAACCCAAAGCTTACGTCGCATAAGATTGAACAGAGCACCTGCGATGCCACCCACAGCGCTCACTATGATGAGCAAAGGAAGTTGCATGAGCCACTGCCAAGATGTTAATGGGTATATTAATCGCCCGATGCTCAGCAGGCCAGCCCCAGAATGTGGTCTCAATTGATTGAGAACAAATGATGCCGTAGCCGCACACAGAAAACACCTCCAAGCTGTTTTCTTTGACCAAACTGTGCTGGCTTCCTCTAATGCAAACAAAACACCTCCCACTGGTGCCCCAAAGGCAGCTGCTAAACCAGCTGCTGCTCCGGCTGATACTATCTCTCTATGATCCTCATTTGAAAACAACAGTGCTCGATGATGGTCTTCATGCTCTGTATGAAGGATTCTTCGCCAGACAGAATATATCTTGGTCTCCAAAGAGCAAGTCATGGACGCTAGTGCAGCCCCAAGATGTATCATGGGGCCTTCTTGGCCTAGAGCAAAGCCAGCAATTCGTGCTAAAATGGTGCCTGTGAACTTTACAATAAACGTTGAGGGGCTCAACAAACCTGGGATGAAAACTCCATTTAGCAGAGCCATCACCAAGGTAACACCTGCCCCTGCTTCCTTGGGAGCTATAATTTGGACCAATGCAGCAGCAAGGAGGACACAACAAAGAGATAATGATAGCTGAGCACCAAATACACGCCATAATTTCATTCTATTTGAGTCGCCTTGAGGACCTGACGCATAGTGCTGCAACAAGCCGTTTCGTAGTTTGACACCTTCATCTATTAGATATTGCAGCAAACTTGCAGTTACTCCAATTCCAACACCGCTTATTAAGGTAGTGCTTATCTTAGTCGCAGTGTGGCCAGTGTAGCCAAATAAGAATTTCTTTTGGTCGTTCAACTGGGCCTGTGTTGAACGGAGTCGAGGCCCGTTAATAGGCTCCAAAAAATCCAAGCTTTCTGTCTGAACCTTCCGGTAATGACTAGGAGAGCAATCCTCGAGAGTGAGCAGGGGCTCGATGGCACGATCTAGAAGCAAAGAGTCTTCCAAAGAAGGGGTTTCATTGACTGGCATTGGTCGAAAAAAGTCTCAATTGCAATCAAGAAGGAACCTTAGATAAAAATGAAGCAGTCTAGATCAATGCAAATTATAAAATGAATGATACAATGAATGCTATAAACTAATGAAGTCCAGCAACCAGGGTACGTGAAATATGATTACTCACACAACAAAGACAAAGGGTCCTTTTGGTCTGGCCCACACTGCAGTGTTTGTTTAAAGGCGAGCAGGCAACCTGTTGAAGGTATTCAAAATGCTAGTCGCTAAAGTTCTATAGTTTACAAGCTGCTCCTCACAAGCTGTTATAATATGGTCTTAATCATGACCACCGCCTGCCCTTAGTTCTTTCTTTATCTCCCACAGGTCTTTGTAAGGTCCGCGTTTATTTTGAAATGCAATTTCTATTAGTACAGACTTGAGATGCATTGTTGGTTGATCTGTCTGCTTTTGCAGCTGGACAAAATGCCAACGGGCCTGCTTTTCAAATAGTTGAAATAGCTCTCTCTCCAAGTCTTCTTTTGGTTTCGCCAACCGTTTACTTCCACCTGTCGATTTTTTCGACCCGGCTCCAATGTACACTGGCTGTCTAGCATTTGTAACTTTATGGTCACTCACTAATTGCACACTCCTATTCTTCACTGCTGCAGCTTTATGTCTCTCTCTGTTCAATGCTCTATATGCTGGATCTACTTCCAGGCCTTTCTGGGAAACTTCAAGGTCAAATTTTTGATATACTGTGCCCTCGCAGGCTAATCGCTGACCCTCCTGACTAAATGCAACCATAGGCGCAGCATTACGCGTTGTAACATTCATTCTATATTCTGTAGGATGACCAAAGCTTTGTTGTTCTTCGGACAAGTGCAACACATAGCTTGGAGCTTTGCCAGCAGGGCCAGTTTCGCTCATCAAAACACTAGCCAGCTTCGGTCCTATGGCTTCATGATCTTCATTAATTGCCTTTTCTGATACTTCTTTCCACTGCTTTGCTACGAAGTTTGGGACCTGCAGTAAAAAGGATTGTAGTTTCACTATTGCAAGATTGAGACGTAGCACGACATGAATGCTTACCTTTACAAGCCAAACTTTTCTATTTGCATTTTCTGTGCGCAGCTGGCCAATTTGCGAAGTTGCCATTCTTGAAAAAATGACAAGTGATCAACCTGTCCTCACCACAGAGTTTCGACCTGCATTTGCCGGATGTAGTGTCGAAGTATTCTACTTTAGTGAAATAAAGTTTAAGAAAGACTGCTGTTCGTACTTCGATGAATCTTGTTATACACCTGGGGAAAGTTGCGAAGCTAAGTTATACTTACAACAACACCAATAAATATTCCAGTTTGTAACTTACGTTATACTTCATCGAGAAGTAGCACGTTGCATTGAGATCTGTATCAAACCTGCAGCCTGTAATTTCGTTTTGCGATTGTTAGTTATGTTGACAGGGTTTCCCCCTCGAATGACGTAGTAACCCTCCAAAAAGACCTAGTTTAATCGTGTACGATGATCTGGTTGCTCCCATATTTTGCTTATGCGGCAGCAGCTTCAGCTGGCATTGCTGGACTGGGCTACACGGCGGTCACTCGCCTATCAGTAGTCCAAAGAATCCTGAGCTCTGTCGTAGAGAGAACATTAAGACACTATGCTGTTCTTGACAAGGGTGGTAAATTAGGTTATACCGTCAATCGGACTGAGTCAGGTAAGTTAGAGAGCATAGTACTATGAATTGTCATGACTAGTGAATACTGAACAACCATTTTGGTCGGAATGCAGGCGTCTCGGTTGAGAATGTCACCATATCGAACAAGGCGCTAGCCAATGCTCAGTTCTCTGATACACAAATCACCTCCTTAAAGATACAGCAGTTGCAAATTGATTTCCCCTCCTCTTCTAGACCTCTGACCCTCCGTGTGCAAGGTGTCAACTTCGGTATGCAGCAAATAAGAATGCCGGACAAAATATCTGCCAAAAAATTAAAAGAAGATCAGGGTTCGACCGAAGATGCTGACAAGAAAATGAGACTGGAGTTGATTGAAGAATTGCTATGGGGCCCTAAGGAAGATGCTCCTCGCCCAGCTCAATGGTCCCCAGGTGGGGCCCTCTTAGATCAAATTCAAGCCAGGGCGGTACAAAAATTGGTGGCCTTTATAGTGCAGTATCTGCACATCGAGATTCTCAACGTCTCTGCAACCTACTTGCAAATGGGAGAGCCAGGACCTCAGCCAGCAAGCAGTCACCTGCAAGGAGTAGATGGAGCTGCTGTTGCTGTTCGTAGTCTGACATTGATGCCTAAGGGAGAAACGCTTTTTTCAGTTAAAGAGGGCATTGTTGAAAAGGACTCTTGTTCTTCACTGCCTGGACTTGCAGCTGGTCTGAGTGAAACTGGAGCTGAAGATTTTTCTTGGTGGACTGTGCTATCCTTCATTCCTCAGCTTTTTGTTTCCAAGGTTGTCATCAACAAATCATCCTCATCCTGTCTTAGCCTGACAGGCGTGTCATTAAAACTCATCTCATATCCGACGACATGGGCCGGACACGCTGCTGCAGTGTCAGCAAGGGCAGGTCAGCCTGGTGTGTTTGGCTTTGTAGGTGGGCGCCACAGTAGACCTGCTAGTCGGTCGCCATCCCCTATCACCAAGCTTACACATAAGCGGCGAAGACTGACTGGAGGAACTTCTGCCCAAGGTGCATTGTTTCAAGGAAAAGAGGATGAAATGGAGACTGAAGAAGGTATCCTCTCAAAGTCTCATCTACAGAGGGAAGCTCTTCCTAAGACAGACATACCCTGGGGCCTTGACGTTTCTCAACTTGTGAGCCATCTTGAGCCAGAAGAGCATGTTGTGTTCAACCAATGGGAGGCATCCATCATTATTGCTCTGATACCTAGGGGTATGGGGGTCATTCACAGCCCTGGTGTAGCTTCGCCTCCTCCCAAGGCGACAGCAACCCGGCAGGTTGTAGACGATTCTATTCCTGAAGAGTATTTTGATGAGGACAATGTTGAACTGGGGAAATTAGAGTCGGGATATTTGCAGAGCAGTCCATCCCTTGAACTGCTGGAGGAACCTACCCTGATGGACAGTGCCTTAGCAAATGACATACTAGGTAGCACGGTTGGTAGTAGCGGCTTTCTCACCGCAAGCGAAGGAGGCAGCGGCCTTGATTCCGAGCCTAACTCCCCTGCTGGTGCTGAGGAAGTGACCAGTTTAACGAAAACAGTAGCTTCGGTGGCCTCGCCTGGGAGCACAGCACAGCACAGCACCCCCAGCAGGCTTGGCGAGCCTGCTCAAGACACACCCCGAGGCAGCAAGGGTGAGCCAGCTGGAACCACAACTGTCACCTTGGATGTGGCTGTTACTCTGAAGGCACTCGTACCATTATTGAATGTATCATCCATAGCAATTTTAGACAGACTGTTGATCCGACAAACCCATTTGAGTCATTATGGAGATTACTGGCGATCACGGCCTGCTGTGCCGGTGCATGGCAATGCGGGTGCATGGTGGCAGCATGCTGGCAATGCCATCCTGAAAGAGTGTCATGGCTTGGGTAGGCGGAATGTTTCTCTGACCGAATTAGGATGCAGGAATAATCGAAGGCGTGAATATGTTGAACTCTACGCAAGCTTGAGATTGCATAATAGATATTTTCAAGACACCAGGAAGCACTGGTGGACTGCATCGACAGTCAAACCTCCACAAGAGGATGACATTTTGCGCCTGCAAGCACTGGAACACGCGATGTCTACAGAGGAGATTGCACACCTTAGATTCTCTGTTGCTGCTACCTATAATAAAATATTAGTAGGCTCACAAAGCTTGAAAGCATTTACTGCTGATAAAATTGACGCTCTCGTGTACAGGCATGGAGCAGTCAATGAGCGAACCCGTCAGATCTTTCTGCATAATGACGAGGCAGCTTTGTCAACTGCACCAGCTGATGGTCCTTTGTTTTTGCTTCAAGCTTTTGCTAGCTGTCCAAAGATAGGAGTTGTTCTAGATTTAAGGTCATGTAGGAGTGACGAGCAATCCTTTGTACAGTTGAACATCCTAAATCTCTCAGGAAGCATGGACGGTGCTGGTAAAATGACCTTGCAAATAGAGTCGGTGGCATGTGCCACGTGTGATGGACCCAACTCACCCTTGACTGGCCCCCGAATACTGGCAAGTCCTTCTGGCGTATGTTCCAGAGTCTGCAGAGCTGCAGAGTTTTTCAGGTATGCAGTTACAGGGTCTGTACTGTCAGATTCAGCTGTCATTGGAAATGGTTCAAGCGTGTGCTGTTATCTAGTGACATCACCTAGGCCTGGTATTGGTGGCATCACTTTAGCATCCTTAGAAACGGCTGGTCTATCCGAGCAAGATCCTGATGGTTGGCTGCCTGGTGGTTTTGATCTTGATTTGAAACTTGGTGTTGTGGGAATAGTTTACGATCAGAGCACTTTTGGGATGCTGTTGAAATTTGGCGACTCTTGGAACAGATGCCTATCTGCTCCATGGGAATGGACATTAGGTGCGTGCAGCCAATCCAGACACGGAGCCCCAAGTTGGCCACCCCCTCTCTCCTCGAAACCAGAAACATTGCAAGGCATGGTGTTGAAGTCTTTTGAATCAAGAAGTGCTCCTGTGAAGGGTCACATATCAGGTTCTGCTTCATCCTTAAACTTCCATTGTCCTGGAATAGCATTGCAGCTTCCCTATCACCATCGTCCTTACTCTGAACTTGTTGGAGGAAAGAAGGGTGAGGGTCCACCTGTCAGGACTCATCCTTCTGCTGACATGATGAATCACAGTCTAGAAAAGAAATCTCCCAGGAAAGTGTCTATACAAAGTGGATATGGTGTAGATGATGTTCATCTGTCTTCTTCGCGGCTACCTACTGCACTCGATGATGTGAATGCTACAACACCGCGAGCTTCTACACCTGGAGTTGAGGATGCCCACCCGCAGTTGGGGTACCTTTTCACCATAGTGGCCCAGAACATTGGTATCAGAATTGTACCTGAAGGGTCATCAAAGGCTCTACGGGGAGGAGCTGCCCAGCGCACCGATGCCGAGGCTCTTTTAGATATATTTTCCTACTTATCGCCTGAAAGTAGAAAGACAGTAGCCTCTGCATTGCTTCCATCAAAAGGTCTGTTTGACCCGACCTTGAGGAGGTTCCATTCCACTCAAGAGGAGAGTGCAGCAATAGATGCGTTAGAGGAAGAGCTTAGAGATGCTGAGATTCCGTCAATGGCAAAAGTGTGGGCATACCCAGAGGATATGCCTATAGTAATGGAAGGTATTAGAAATCAAGAGTTATTGCACTACAACAAAGTACCACCACAAGACCTCTTTCAAACGCAAGGACAGCACGCAACAATGGCGACACGGAGGAATTCTGCCAGAAGGAGTTTTTCAGGGGAAGGGACGAGTCGAGGGAAAGAGCGTAATCTTCCAGAAGGCTTTCATGGAGATTTGAGCAGCTACCCAATTCCATTGGTTCCATTTGTAAAGTGTGGGGCCATGCGAATACAGGTCATGGAAACAGTGACTGCACTGCCGGATGAGCCTGGGGGGTCCGTCACTGCCGCCGCCGCTTCTATGGCAGGGGTAGAGACATGGATATCACCAATACATTTCTGGCATGTAGTGTCGATAGCTAAAGAATGTCAGCAAATGCTGGACTACTTGCTCAGCTCGGCCAATGTTTCCAGCGACCAGCAGTCACGGGAGCCCAAGGCAGAGTCTCAAGTTACAGAAACGCTTGCTATAGTGCCACACCGAAGTGTACGCAAACTCCTGCTATCGGTGAACGTTAAAGAAGCTTCGGTCCTATGGATGGTGGGCACATGGACTAGAAAGCAAGATCACCCAGCTAGTGGATACAGGAGAACTTGGGGCATCACTGTTCGAAAGGATGACCCTGCATATATCTGGGCAAAATGGTTGGCCCCAGTCTACTCCTTGTCTCTTTCAAACTGTATGGCGTCTGTGTTGATCCATGGCATCAACATTAAGTCAGGAAGTATGGCAGTCGATGGTGTACTCCTCAGGGACTTGCAGCTTCCAATAATGGCAAAGCATGCATATGTTTTGAGGCCTTTGCCAGCACGTGCTTCTAGATTAAACAAGCTGATTACTCGAAGGAGACGAGTAGTTCTAGGTATACAACCAGAAAGGCCAGGACAACAACTCTGGGCTCGTGCTCGTGTTGCTCTTGAACTGAAAGATGCCACGTCAGCGCTGCGACGACAGAGGCTTTTATTGAATGCTGACGCTGTTTCTTCTGCCTTCAAAATCACCATTTTGGAGAAAACACCATTGTTTGGCCCTCAGATCAAGGTCAAGTATATGAGTACAGCTGAATCTCAAGATTTGTCTGTTGAGATTGGCCAAATGCTGATTTATGCAAGGGTTAAGCAGCATGCTAGTCTGACTGTGTTTGCCACTCAGATGGCACAAATATCAAGTTTTTTGCTCGGCAATAGCGTTTCCAAATCATCTTCAAAGTCCAAATCATCTTCAAAGAAGCATCCCAAGTCCAAGCCTCCTGGTCAACCAGTAGGGCCAAGTCAGCCTTTCCGCATGACAGTCAGCGTCGTCGGAATCGATGTCTTGTTCAGAGTACAATCAAGAGATTTGATGGTGGTAAAGTTAGAGCAGGGGCGGCTTACTTTGGATCAACGGACTCCAGCTCCTAGTATGGCCTCTAGAGTACCTTCATTACATCTAGCAGCAAGTGTAGCTGACATAGTTATTCAGGATTTGAGGGCCCCTCCCGAACATTCACTAGTGCTTATCCCCAATGGCGGGGAAGAATTTTGCTCCTTAGATCTCTCTTATACTGTGTATGGTCATTCTTCTAGTCAGCCACCATCACTGGTATTGCAGATGAAGAATCCAAGAATTTTACTGCTGTTCAGGTTTGTAGTAGATATTCTAGAGGCCATCGACATCGTTGGTAATGCCCTTGTTACAACAAAGGATGCATCAGCAACCCCAAGCAGAGAGGACCCCCCTGTGACAGAACAGCCTATAGATCAGGAAACTCCTCCTATGGAGTTTATTCTCCAACTTCATAATGTTGGGGTGATACTTCCAACCTCTGCAACGAGTCGAACTGTATTGGCTGGCCATATGGAGCATCTATTGCTGGCATTGCCTGGGTATGTCATTCCAGGTCCATTGTTAGAAGATGCAGAACTACCACTGCTCAATGATATGATCAAAGAAAGTCTGCTGAGTATACAGACATTTAGGTATGGAGCTTTCCAAGATAAATGCACTCCAGTCAAGTCTACCAACAAATGTCCAGATTCTGAGTCATCTGAAGTTGAAAAAGGCAAGGAGGAGGGATCTCAGGCAAACCAGACGCAAAACAGCTCCGACCCTGTCATACAGGTGACTCGAAAGCGTACAGCTACGATGGGCTCATCGTCAGTACAGCAGCCGCCTTGTTCTGTAGAGACTCCAAAGAAGAAAAAAGTTGGTACCGCGAAGGAGAGGTTGAGAGGAATCCCAGGAGTGCTATTCTTGGATGATGAAAGTGAAAGTACCCACATCAGCCGCGCTGGCATTCTCCATATTGAAGAGGAGGAACAGGAGGAGGAGGAGGAGGAGCAAGAAGGCCCTGGACACCACCAAATTTCAAATGACAACCAGGCAAAGGAGTTGGAGCGCACGCTCAAGCACTTGGCTAAAGACGCTGGGCGCGGCATCCGAGAAGCAAAAGAGAACGTGGAAGACTTTTTCGCAAATGGTGAGCTCAGTCCTACCCCAGAAATAGTTATTGACCGAAATCGGGCTATGGAAGAAGCTACGGAGGAGTTGCATGACACTGTTTCAAAGCTTCACAGGGCAACAAGTTTACCCAAGAGGGGAGGTGCCACTCCAACGAAAGCAGGAGGTCAGCAGGGGGAGAGGGAGGCACAGAAAGAGGATGTCATGGCTGATGAGAAAATCCCAGTAGCGACTATGGCTCTCTGTGTGGAAGCATTCAGTGTGGTGAGAGGAAATTTAATACGAGTCCCTAATTTTTATTACCAGAAGGAATTGGGTGCTGGATTTGTGAATCCTAGGCAGGGTTCCTTCATCCCCTCCTCATTGTCAAGCTTTAGCTGGCCAGTGGAAGTTTGGGACTTGGTGTCTGGTGACACTTTCTTGCACCCCAACAATCTGGCATTTATAACGTTTGGTAAGGATGAGGCGGATCATCTGCACTTCTCATCAACGCCCCTTACTGCAACGTTTAATGCCTCCAATTTCACTGCAATAATGGACTTTGTGGGAGGCAACCTCAATGACTGGATGTATCCACATGAGGAGGGACGTGACATCAGACCTGTCCCACCCCAAGCAACAAAGTACAATGCAAATCTCAAGTTCGGACCCAGAAGAGGTTCTATTGCGACATTAAGGTTGACTTTGGCCATCCCCCGTCTGACAATCATTTTAGAGGCCCATCCCAGAGAATGGACAGGTGCATCACCAACGTTTGAGTACACAGTTGCAGCAGATGCTTCAGTCCTGAGGCCATTCCTGCGTCTGTCGGCAAGCAATGTACTGTATGATTTAGGGAAACGTAAAGAGGGGGATATGTATATGAATTTGTGTTCAACATCTCTGGATGTCCAGGACCTGAGGCCAGCCTACAGGTTGGATGAGGTTACCAGCACAGCGGTAATGCTCCATAACTCACATAGTGTGTCCTCGGCAGAGTTTCTGTCGCCTATTCAAGGGTCACCCAGTTCAAGTGCCTCAGTATCACAGGATGTCACTCCTACTGCAGAATTTGCAAAAGCAACAATGACGTCGAATCCATTCTTCGAGGAGGCTGCAGCAAGAGTTCGCACCGACACACTAGATACTGTGATGGGCAACGATGGGGATGGATTGCAGAGAAGCGCTTCACTGGCATCACAGGTGTCCATAGGATCAAGTTATAATATACCTAGTGAAGGTGAAACCCCCCACACGCCCTTTACATCTACCCCATTTACCTTCCAGCCTCATCTGGGAGATTCTACTGGTGGACAGACTCCGACTGTGATGGTGCCTGGCATCCCATCTGTGGGCCATACAGAGAGGATGCCATCTGACTTACGTTATCCCAACACTGGAATTAGACTTTCTGTTGCAAGGAGGTTGTCCGAACAGGCAACAAAACGCCGGAGGTCGTTGACCGACGAGCCGTTTTCGGCATCTCTCACTACCGATGCAACAACCCCTGGTAGAAGACAGAGTCAACAGTCCCGGTATTATTTGCCCGTTGTCGACTTTATGGAAATTTCTGAGGCTGATGTTGATGGTTCTGGTGATGCAGAGCACCCAGAAAGAGCTGTGTTGAGACTGCTGACCGCTCCTCATCATTCAGCGCGTAACGAGAGTGTACCAGGACATGTTCATGAGCTGCCAGGGTCTAATCCAAAGGTTAAGTTTGAGGTCAATGTGGGAATTCTTGCTGATAGTACTGTCGCTGTTGAGGTCGCAGTCTCTAATGGCCTTTTTAATTGGCCATATTTCAATGATTTGTCGCTCATTGCGAGCATACAGAACTTGTTCCAAGCTCCGTTTAGCCCTGAAAGAATGGCAATGGATGAAGATGCACCCATACCCCCAGCAGCAGTTGTCAACACTGGTCCCACCTCCTGGCTCTACTTCAATGGTCTACTTGTGGACAGTGAAATTTTTGTTCCTGTTTTTGATGTCAACACAGCTCAACATTTGGCAGGACAGTTATGGGACAGTGCTGGCCTCTTGGCATCAAATTCTTTTCAGAGAACGATGGATCTTACTTTGGCTACAATGCTGCTTGAGGCCTTGGGAGATCCAGAGTATCTTACAAGTGGGCAGAAGGCACTCCCTCTAGAGGAGAGAGGTTTGTTGCTCGGTACGGCAGCCGGCAGATTTGCCTATGCACATGGAGGGGATGGTGAGCAAATAATAAAGGCTGACTTGAGTGATTTTGCAGCTTTTGTTCGTGATCCTGATGCTAGAATCACATGCTTTTTGCATCCATTTAGCTGCTCTGCTGAACTGGAAATCAAGGTACCGCAAGCGGCAGAAGTGTGGGAGGTTGCCAGACTTCACAGGGCAGCAGAGACAATACAGAGGCATTGGAGACAGTACAAGGCACGAAGGAGATTGAGGACTGTCGTTCACCGAAATGCAGCTGCCATAGCTTCTCAATTCACGACTCCTTTAAGCAAGGAAAAGCAGTCGAGACCGCATAGCAGCATGGCTGCAGATGTTGAGCGAGTTTTAGGGAGCTCTGTGGTTGCTGCTCAGCCCTGGAAGCTTGTCGACAGGATGATTATGGATGTGGCAACTCCACACACAAGAGCATTGTTACATCAGTATAGAAAGGCAACTGATGAACGCAGTCAACTCATGTATCTGCAGCAATTTAGAGCAACTTCCAGCACTGTCATAAAGCTCAAGGCCGGATCACTGACAATCAGAGGTGCATTTTCTCATGTTCCTTTTTGGAGGACTGCGTGCTTCACAGTGAAGCGGGTAGTGCTTGGTGCCGTGCAACAGCTCAGTCCTGAAAGTCCTATGAGCGGAGACGCACGAATCGAGGTAGCTCCTGCCCCTGCAGTTGGAAGCACCCGCTCTTCTGGATTCCGCCCATCGAGTTTTCAAGTCTCTGCTGATGTTGGAAATGCTTCTTTGGTCCTCTGCAATGATAAGCCTGAGACCTTTGGTGCTCCAGATGTACTACAATTTAGTGTGGGAGATCTGAATCTCGGATTTGACATGGCTGCCCTCCTCCCTGACCGGCCAGCAAATAAGGCTGGCAGAGTAGTCATGTCCACATCAGCAATGTTTTTGAACTCTGGTACCAGTCGCTGGGAGCCTTTATTTGAAGCATGGCCATGCAGAGCAGAGTTTGTAGACATTGTGTCACCATTGTACGTTTCCGATAGAAAGTTGAATATCTGGTTGACATCGGAGCAGCATTTGGATATTAATTTCAACCCTGCATCGCTCTTATCACTTGGAGATGCTCTCTCGTTCTATGGCATTTTTAGCAAAGCTCTAACTTCTGAGGTTGTAGAAGAGGCCATTGAGGAGCCCATGACACGTGTGCCATCTGGATTGAACAAATCTAGCACAGGCAAGACGAGCGCACGCAAGACTACTGCTATAGATGCTCCTCCCCAGAAGTATCTGATTCAGAATCAGAGTGGCATGAGGGTATATTATTGGGCAGATGGGAGAGATGAGTCATCAAGATCTCCAGTCTATTCATTGGAGAATGGAGGGAGTGAAGGTCTGAAAGTTGTGCCTGCCACAAAGAGATTGCAGTTTGTCCAATTTTCATCCACGCTGGGCAGTGACCGGCTAGGCAGCATGCTCAACTTACATTTTGAAGGCAATTGGATGCCAGTGCGGGATGTGGCTGTCAATGTCGTAGGTAAATATAAGTATCTGGTGTCGTCTCCTGCAGATAACACCAATGTCCCTCTCATTGTGGATATTATCCTAGTTGGCAGAACCAAAATCATTACACTGCACTCTGCCATTTGGGTGGAGAACATGATTGATCGAGATGTATCGCTCCGTCTTCACATACCAACAACTCCACTGGTGCCTCCTGCTGCTGCTGGTCTTGTTTCGAGTCCAACTACTGGAATGAAGAAGTTGCAAGATAATGATGTCTTGATTGGGCCCTTGAAACCCACACAAGGCTGTTATCTGCCTCTGACTTCAGTTCTGGGGGGCTTACTCTTCATCCGTCCACAAGGATTCGAGGAGGCATCCAGAGATGTTATTCGATTGGATCGCAAAATAGGCTACATGCTGAGTCAGCAGGGGTATGTATGCTGTGAGCCAGATCCTTACAGTGGTGCTGAAGATGCGCCCTTGAACATGTCTGTGCAAGCAGTCCCTGCAAAGCCTGCTATGGAATTTCAAGCTTTCAAACATTTGGAGTGCATTGCACCAGGGACCATCCAGAAGGCAACGCATGCTTTAGAAGCACACTTATCCATACAGCCAACCATGAAGCTTTACAACGCCTTACCCTACGCGATGCGTGTTCTTTTATGGCAGCCAATGCCAAGGGGATCTGGCACTCCAAATGATGGTCTCCTTGCACCCTCTCCACCTCCCAATGAAATTCTGGAAGGGCAGGAACAGGAACTTCACTTTACGAGAAGAATTGATTCTGGCGTCATGTCAGCCCCTCGCTTTGAACAACGGGGTCTCTTTAGTTCTGTGGTGGGTGCCATCACTCCTGCAGAACGTGCTGGTGCGGCAACCCAGAGGAAAGGTGCTCATGGGAGATACCTGTGCTTTGAGATTGCACCGGGTGAGTCTGAAGATATTTTTGCAGATCTTAGGCAGCAAGTGTATTTGCACGTTTCCGTGGAGGAAATTGGCATGAGGAGTACGAAATGGAGTCTTTGTACTTGGAGTCAGAAGGCAGCATTCAAAGAAGGAGGAGGGGCAGGTGGTGATGTCGCAATCGATGTGGCATATGCACAAAGGCTACCCAAAGAAATCCCATTGCGGATGCTGGGAACTGGGATGGCAATCCCCTTGGAACCCGAGCTTGTAGCTGGGTATTTGGCGCATCTCAAAGATGCAGCCATTAACCTACGCACGTTGCATGTTAAATTCCATAGAGATGCAAGAATGGCTGTCAATAGAGCAGACGTTGAGCGAGCAGTGGCACATGCGCTGAAGCTTGCTCGTAAAGTTGGTAGAGTAGGCTCCCGGGGCAGCAACAAGAGGGTTTCACAAGTAAACAGTGCCTCCATTGCAAGAGCTTCTGTCGCACCCCATCCCCCACCTGCACCTCGTGTAAAAGCCCAGGAAGTCGAGATGACGAGGCAAGGATTCGCAACATCTAGAACCCCTCTCCAAATTGTTAAGGCGGGTAAAGTTGAAAAGCCAGCTCGCAAGAGCTTGATGGCCCGAATTTTCATGAAGGCTGCGCAAAAAGAGGAGAAGGATGCAGTAATGGATAGTCCCATAAAACGGCAAGCAATTGTTTCTGCTGAGCCGGTCAGTCCAGATGCGCCTTCCATAGCAACCTCGGCCACAATATCTCCAGAGCGGGTTCTTCTCCCGGTCAGCCGGCAAATGTCAGATACCCCTCCTGAGGAGGAGGTCTATGATGCAGAGAAACCATCTTCTAGCAGACCAGGACCCAGGAGTGGCAGTTGGCCTACGGTTGACAACCCTCTTTGGACCAAGAAGCAAGAAGAGAATCACAGACAACTCCTTCTGAAGGCAGTTTTTGACAGTTGGCGGGACAGAGCCGTCAACAGAGCTGCCAGCAGGGCCATGCAGTCTTTTGAGATGGCAAATGAGATACCAGAAGATGCTCAAGCAGAGGCAGTCATCCATGCTGCGCCATCAGATTCTGACAGCGAAGAGGAGTTCCCAGTTCAAGTCAGAAGCCCATCTATTTTATTTCTCGGGGTACATAACAGCCTGGCAGACCGTGACAATACGACTGGTGGGGGTGTATGTCGCATTACCATGTTTTCATCATTTTGGTTGAATAACCGGACTGGGGTGGATCTGTTCTATCAAGATAAGGAGTCTGCCCCAGGTTCTTGGTTCTTTGACACCACCTTACCATGGGAGAGAGCCGAAGTTTTCACGCCTGGTACATCTTTGACGGCCGAGCTGAGCGCTGCTGCGGAAGGGTTTGGCAGCAGCATCCATGGTTCGTCAAGTAACCTTACGAGAGACGCTATTGTGCCTGGTCCCTCATCGAGTGCTCCGATGCGTACTAGGAAAACCCCATCACTTGGTATGACTAGTATGGGTGAGGAGGTTTCTCTGGAGTACAAGTTGGTTCTTATGAACAAGCAGGAAGAGTTGAGGTTGGGACTTGCTCAGGTACCTCACAGGAACTTTTCACAGGAGATTCAAATAAAAACAGTGGGAAATAAAGGTTTGGTAGAGTTGAAGGGACCAGCTGGTCGATCAGCCATTGCCCCGTCAGCTGCAGAGGAAACAGCTGTCCGCCAAGCTTCTCATGAAGGTCCTGGTACACTATTTGTGAAAGTTTTAGCAAAGAAGTCTTCCAAGGAAGATGAACATAAGCAGATGGGGGACGAAAACAGGACATTTTCTGGTCGAAGGCGAAGTAGTGGGGTGCCCGATGAAGAAATTGTTGATGCTGTGCAAAGCATGCAAGCCGTGCCACAGGAGTCGGCGGTTGCTGAAGAACCTCCATCTCGCACACAGCTTCCTGAAGGGGCAGGTGATCAAGAGTTGGGAACAGAGGCACAGCGTGAGACACCGACTGGCACACGAATGGCTGCAAGCAGGAAAGTGAGCGTATCTTTCATGAGGCGTAAGGAAATGATGTCTCCCATGGGTCAATCTGCAGAGGAGATGGAGGGATATGAAATAGAAGCCAAGAAGATGCAGGCACGGCACCGGTCTAATACCCAGGGTCAAAGGCTGTTTGAGTTTGCAGTTGATGTGGCTGCTGGTCCCCCAGATTCCATTTTCAGGCACACAAAACTTGTCACTCTCAAGCCCAAATACATAATTGAAAATCAGACTGGGTTATCAATTGAAGTCAAACAACTTGGAACAAGCGATCCAGGTAATAGAGGTGCCCCTCCTCCTCATGACACTACCGGTGCGCTGCGCTTTGCTAGGACATTACTGCCACATCAACGAGCCCCTGTGTACTGGGACGATGCAGATTTGCCAAAGGAATTAGTGATTAGACCTTTGGTGGCTGGTGAAAGTTATTTATGGAGCGGTGGTTTCCCAATCCCCGAAACTGAATGGTATTTTGGACTCCGGATCCGCAACATAGACGGCACCGAAAGTGAGAGAGGGCAACACATGAACATTCCAGTCAATGTGACTGTTGGGGCAAGTGGATCCGTTCAAGTGACCTTGAAGTCTCCATCATCTGTTCCTCCATACAGGATCGAGAATACATGCAAAGATGTCATGATCATGCTGTGTCAAGTGCCAATGATCTTCAAAGGCTCTGACAGTAAATTATATGTCGACCCGCTGGCTCCAGGAGAGATTCTTGCGTATGCATGGGATGAGCCTACAGTGACGAATAAACTCAGGGTTAGGGCATATGTGATCGGAAGAGATGAAGGAAGGGGGAGAAATGACCCCACCAATGATCTTGGTGGACCAAAGTATACCGCTGACATTAAAGATGTAGCTTTGGATAGGCTTGGGGATTTGCCAGTTATGTCATTACCAACAACTGCTGGGCAGAATTCAGGTGCACAGAAGAGGCTGTATAGGACACTTTCTGATGGACTTCCAGACGAATTGAGGCAGAGGCTGGTATCCCTCCTTGCTGCTGAGTTTTCAAAGAAGGTCTACTTGACGGTATATGCAGATGGACCTACGCGGGTTCTGAGATTTTCTGAAGACAAGAATGTCTCTTCACTTGAACAGCAGAATGTCATCCTGGATTTAGCGGCAAGATTGAAACAGGTAGAGTCCAGTTTGAGGGAAGTCAATGTTCAATTTGCAAGACTAAATGGCCAAGTTGGAGCATATTCATTGGATCTCTATGGACGCACTCCGGCCACCAAAACACCACAGGCAAACGATTTGGAACCTGTACAGCAGAAAACTACCAAGAAATTGCCACTTCCATCCTCTGCCCAGGCATTGGTACGGGCTGCTTCCAAGCATATCATGCCACGTGCGATGCAAAGCTTGGACTCTGCAGGTTCAGGAGACCAAAGCCTGATTGCCCGTTCAAATTCCGAGCCGTCCTTCAGTCTGTCAGCAATTGAGGAGTCTCCTCAAGGAACATCCAGGGGAAGTCCCTATCGCACAGCTTCTCAGGTCCGTTTCGATCTCAATCCTGCACCGGCAACGATGGCTGACAGAGTGAACCGCGATGAGCGTTTAATGCCTTATAAGAAACTTGTGGTGGATACAGGCGTGGAGCGCTCGCCTGATTCAAAGAAGCCGTCTCCATTTGTGCAGCCTGGTCAAGATTTTGGGCACTTTGAAGGCAATGTTTCTCATTTGGCTGGTGCCAGAAGTGCGGCACGTCGGTTAAAGAGCTCTGGCAGTGGGATTTATGGCAGCCAAAATCCAGAGATCTTGAAGATGTTTTCCGAGGGAGACGCTGCTCTTCTGTTTGGTGGGGACCTTACCATCCACGTGGTGCAAGCACGTGGGCTACCAGGCTCCACTCGCTCAACCCATCCATTTGCTCGTTTGTACATATCAGATCCTTTCCCTACTACAGATAGTGAGGAGGATCGAGCGAAGCAGACAAATGTCATATGGCAAGCAGTGGATCCAATTTGGGATGAGCATGTTGCCTTTAGAGATGTGGCAGGTGCTGCTGAACTGGCACTTGAGGTCTGGGACCTTGGAGGAACGAGATCTGCGGCCCAACTAAGCAAATTGGCAGATAACCCTAAAGAGATGTTGAAAACATGTAGATTCCTCGGAAGAGCTGAAATTGCTTTGAGCGATACGTTGGGAAAGCCTTCAGGAACTGCATTGTGGTACCCTTTGATGCGGAGAGGGGCGGGAGATGTTGTCTCTGGCACAGTGCACTTGCGTTTTCACTGGGATGTGAGCGCTCGAGGATTGTTGACCATCAAACTGAGGGCTTTGGAGCATGTTCTGGCGCAACGCACAGAAATCCTTGCTGCATTACAGCCAGTGCCTCCAGAATTAGCAATGTCGTGGCGTAAGAGGGACCCCATGCTGGCCAGTGCTGCAAATGATGCACACACCCAAGGTGGCGTGCTGGGTGCAGGTGTCAACCTCTTTGGCATTGACAATGAGTTGGGGATGTCAGGTGCAGGCTGGGCAGTGCGACCAAGCAAGGTAGCTACAGAAGTCTTGGCACGTCATGCGCATGATCATAACAGGAGAAACTTGTCCGTCACGGTGTTGGAAGCTCGAGGTCTGAATCCACGACGTGGTGTGGTTGTGGCACTCTCGTCGAATGAGTATCCCAACCCTGTTGTCCAAGTGGGAGTATCTGGACACCCCATGCGATCTACCCCAGTGGCTGAGAACACTCTGACTCCTCAGTGGGAGGACAATGAGCGTATCCTATTCAAAAGAGTGAACCCTGCAGAAGCCGCATTGACCGTCCGTCTCGGTGATCAAAGGGGTGGTTTCCGCCATGTCCTTCGTACCTTGGGCGAGGCTACAATACATTGCAGCAATATCAAGGGCGAATCTCCGTCGTATGTCTGGGTCCCATTGGACAAACCAAAGCGTCAGCGTGGGGAGCTGGCTACTGATTTGGGGGATGTGTCTGAGCTGCAAGTGTATTTGAGGTTGCAATGGCAGACTGAGCTTGTTCGGGGTGCGAGTATACGGGTAGAAATTGCAGCAGCTGGCTTGGGGCTCATGGTCATGGGAGGGTTGCAAGATGAGCTTTTCAACTTTACTTTGGATTCCTTCCAGGCTACTGGTGTTGCAAGCCGGCTTGAATTTGCTGTGGAAGGTCAGATCAAGAAAATCCAACTGGATAATCAGATGCTTGATGCAGTGCAACCAGTGGTACTGGCCCCTGTGACCAAGTATCACCTCCATGCCAGCAAAGGCGAGGAGCCATTGATCACCTTTAAATGGGTGAGGTCTTTTGCTGGATCTGGTTCTCATAATTCCTATGTAGCAAGTTTGTTGACTGAGAGGCCTGCGGCTGTGGGCGTTCAAGCAGACAAAGAATTGGAGAGAGACGGTGCTGGCAGTCGGCAAGACATCAACCTGACAGACTCTGATGGAGATGAGCAGCGCTCGATCACTTCATACAAGGAATTTAAGCTCACATTGGGTGAGCTGGACTTGATGACAGATGAGGCATTTATGGAAGCAGTGCTTGCATTTTTATCCTCAGTGCCATCTCAGGACCTGTACCAGGAAAGGGGATGGAGGGATCAACAGAGGCGTCTGTTGAGCGCCCAGTTTGGGCCAAGGGAGGTGGAAAGTCTGGCTGTCAATGCAGTCATCAGTACCTTGCCGGGCGTGTCAGATGCTTCGCTTGATGACAGCAGTGCCGTGGACAAGGCATTGTTCTGGGTTGTGGAGAAGGAAAAACAAGACTTGGAAATCCTTCACGGCCAATCCGACCTTTCTTCTTGGTTTTTCATCGAGTATGCAGAAGTCAGTGGGGTAGTGATAAATGTCACCGTCTCACTGAGTTCCAGAATCATAGCTGCTGGAGGTTTGAAATCTGGAGATGCGAGTGGACAGTTTAACAGAGCATTGGGAGCCACTGGTTTCCAGCTGGTCAATGTTGGAAACGTGCCCATTGTGTTGGGAAAATGGGTTGTGGGGAACGATGCTGGTATGCGTGGACGGTATTCCAACGGGTTCCTGTCACAGAAAGCGTTGATGAACAATTTAACTCGTCATTATAGAAGAGAGGTGTTGAAGGAGGCACATAAAGTATTGGGTGGAGCTGGTCCTGCAGTTGCCTCAGTCCCACTGACCGTTCTCTGGGCCAGCGGGAGCGCATTCACCCTGCTCACATCTATTACGACGGGGACTACCGGACCAGTGGCTGCTGTTCAACAAGTATTTTATGTGCCCTTAATGTCATTCTCAATGATCATATCTGGGTTTTCACGCATGGTGGCAGCAGGGCTTGCATTAATACCGCCAGATCGACAAGATGCTGACGATGCAACTGTACAGAGGATTATCAGGAGGCCTGCAAATGCTTTGGAAGCTATGGCAAGAGCTCCCACAGAAGTTGTTTATGGCGTAGTCAATGCAGTAACTGGCATCATTCTTGACCCAGTGGCAGGGTGGCATGCACATAAGGCACCTGGGGCTTTTATGGGAGTAGGCAAGGCCATGGTGGGCTTGCCAGGTCGACCTCTTGTTGGTGGCTTGGAGTGTGCCAGCAAGGTGTTGCAGGGACTAGCCATGGCAGTTTTGGGCAGGGAAGGCATTGTGGGAAAGTTGCAACGCCGTGTCAGGCCACCAGGAACATTTTTAGAGGAGTCGGGAGATGCTTTGGAAGAGCTCGCATCCTTGAGACCAGAAAAGCATCTTCAGTCCCGTGCACTCACTGGAGCCTGGCAGAAAGTTTTACCAGAATTTTTCCCAGTCATGGCTGAGGATAAAGTTTTGGATGTGGTAAATGTGAGACCCACACGGGTGTTATTGTTAACCAATAGACATGTGGCCTACCTGAGGGCCAAACATCTTCGCAGACATTCCATCTATAAGGCCAAATGGCTGGTACCTATATCAGAGATTCAGAACGTGATTGGTAGTGCAGACACGATGAAAATCAACATAGTGCACATTAAGAAATTCAACCTGTATTGTCTAGGAGAATGGCCTGTGCAGAGGCGTAAGTCCATGAGATGTTCATCGAGAATGGTGTATGAAAAGACAATTATGAAGTTGAGTAAGCTTCAGGCAGCCACCAAGGGCAGTGGAGATCAACTGGGTGGTGGTGGTGCTTTCAGGCAAGCTGACTTGGCTGAACTGACCATTCTATCTGCCCCTTACAAGCCGGTGAGAACAAGCACTATTGTAGAAATAGACATTTGATCACATCTTTGTAAAATTCATTCAAGATTGATAATAGTGTGAGAGGACTGTGCTGTTGCTCCCTTGATTTTTAATTGGGGACCTAAATGCTGCAATCCTGAATTCTTCACCATTCTCCTGCTGGTCATCAGTCTCACTGGCATGCACATGAAGTTTTGAGAGCTTTGTCGGGCTTGTGCTTGGTCCCATAAGAAGCCAGGGATGCTCCAGAAGTTGACTTATCGTGGGTCTCTTTCGCGGGTTTTTTATCAAGGCTGTCTTTATGAAGTCTTTTGCCAGTTCAGATACCTTGAACGTTGAGGAGAAGAGGACATCTTCATACGTAATGCATCTCTCTGTCTCCTGTTTGGTGGTGCTAGCAAAGGGAGTAGTGCCAGTGATTAATTCAGCAGCCAGGATGCCTACGGCCCAAACATCCACCCCACTCCCATACCCAAGAAGTATCTTTTCTTTGTTCTCCTCTGGTAGCTGCTTCTGTGGACACCGGAGTACTTCTGGGGAGATATAATCAAGGGTGCCAGCTCGTGTGACTGGACGCTCATCTTTTGAATTTATTGATAATCCAAAATCTGTTAGCAAGATGTCGTTTTGTGAGGAGATCAAGATATTTTCTGGTTTAATGTCTCTATGTATAATTCCCAAGCTGTGAAGATGGCAAAGTGTCTGGAGAAGAGGTGGCAGCAGGACAGATGTCACATGTGATTCTGAGAACTTCCCATGCATTTTAAGCATTGTGTAGAGGTCTCCATTTTCCGCTAGTTCTTCTATAAGGTAGACGTGATCGTCATTTTCGAATGCAGCATACAGTTGAACTATATGTGGATGATGAAGGGAACTGTGTATCCTGAGCTCCCTCTCTAATTGATACCAGTTCAAAGCAGACAGCTTTGCTTTGGTATATGTCTTGATAGCTACAGAATGTCCTGAAAAGCTGCATTTGGCTTTATATACGGCACTATATCTTCCTTTGTATAGCTGAGCTTGGATGGAAAACTGATCCAGCCTCAACTCCCTCCGCGCATGTGCTTTGAACAGTATCTCCGGGCAGATGGCCGAAATGAACAGCCTGTACAATACTCCATTGCGATTCCGATGGAGAATAGAAGGGTAATTAGGAATGAGTGGATGCGAACATGATAGATCATCCATTCAACTACGAAGCTGTTAACCAATATGACCAATCCAAATGTCTGATTTGAATAAAGTAATTTAATGTAGGTTTGAAGCGCTAACCAGCCCTTACACGGTTTTAATGAAGTACATGAAGCAAATTTTGAGAAAACAAGGTGTATTCTGTTAACTTGTATCACGGGAGAGACTCAACTGTTGAGCCTTCCATTCAAATCGTAAATGCCACCCCCACAAGGGCGGGCAGCTCGTTTTTCAGGTATTAGTATTTGAAAATCAGATGCCGCAGTTCTCCGAGTATTGCTGTCTTGTAATTCTGGGGACTTAATTATGAAATCTCCTAGATCAGAGAATACGTACAAGAGGGTTGCCGAAGTCATTGCAGCCTTCATAATTGGAAATCTATTCTATGCATTCCTTGGCTCTGTTACAAATGGTAGCTCATTCTCGATATCTTCCGTCCAGCATAAAAATTCTGCACATGTATGTATTCTTTAATGATTTGTTGTATTCATCATTCATACCTCCCCCCCGCCGCTCTCAGATTCACGTGGAGTACTCTACCATTCAAAGTGGTGGTAAACAACTATCAAAAAGATCAAAACCTGTAGTAATAGATGCAAATAACACCAGTATTGCAGAGGCATATGCCAAAAATTGCACACCAACCCCCTGGCTGATGAAAAGGAGAACTGCCGATGTCCCTTATTTTGGGCTGCACAATACTTTAGATACCTTGCTGAGTGTACAATCTCTGCCAGTTGGAGAAGGCTACAAAGGGGTGTCTCTGCTATTTTTCAATTATCAGATGTCTACCATGTTACAGAACTGCTTATATTCCATG
>JAAMXV010000309.1:0-18118 GCA_019693495.1 Axilococcus clingmanii
GGAGGGGGCATTGGTAGCTCAGGAGGCCCAACAAATACCTGGGCATTTTCCGGTAAGTCATCTGTATAGACGAGAGCATCAGGCCCAGGTTTAGCTATTGGACTAGTGGGTCGAGGAAGATCTGGTGGCAAGTGGAAAGGTGGGTGTGCAAATCTACATCTGTCTCTATAAGCACATCTACCTCTTACCCAGTCTCTGCATGGTGGAATCTGTCCACAAGTGCATGTGTCCCATAGTCGATTAACGGTTGAACAGTGACAAATCCAATCTCCATAATAGGACACTATCCTCATTTCAACCTCATCCTCACAGTCACCCGCATCCTCATCCTCTCGATACAATGGTGTGGGTCTAGGAGGAGGGGGTGGGACCTGGAGTGCAATCGCAACAGGAGCTACAGGAAAGTGAGGTTTGAGGGGTGCAGCACCCTCCTGCTTTGCCTTGAGGCTTGCCTCCTGTGCCTCACGAAGGAGCTCCTCTTCCTTCTGAATTCTCTCTGCCTCCAATTCTTTTCTTCTCCGTTCCAATGCTTCTTCGTATTCCTTCTCAGGATCTGGCAACATGGAGTCCTCCTCACTTAATGCCACATCCTCACGATCAGCTGCTAGTGATACATCTTCCTGCTTTGGAGAAGGAGCTCTTCTCATTGCAACCTTTTGGGACTTTTGCTTTTTTGCAGCCAGTTTGCGCTCGGCCGCCTTCTTGGCTTCCTCTTCAGCTTCCAGCTCTCTTAGCAAGTCCTCTGTTGCAGCCTCCCGAGCGGCCGCTGCCGCACTTTCAAGTCTTCGCCTTATGACATCCAATGCAGCAGCTTCAACTGCTTGACCACAATCAACACAAGCAAGCTCTATTGCTCGGCATCGATGCTTCTCAATATCCGCATACCACAGCTTCACACGCTCGTCCATATACTCACTGGCACTTTTATGAAGACTAAGGAAGCGCAGATGACTCGCATAGTCTGGATGAGCCTCTTTTGTGGCAACATAGCGGCCGTGCAGTCTATTTATGGTATCAGCTACCCCAGCAACAACAGTCCAAACTCCTTGAATGCGCTCTTCAAAGACTGCCTCAGGCAATGACATCCCATCCTTTTCTTGGGCGGCCAAAACCTCGTTACAGGCGGCCTGGAGAGCCAAACGGCGTTTGCTCAGCAACTCAACACCAGTTCGAGCCCGAACTTCATCCTGAAGAGCAGCATCCCTCCTTTCAGCAGCTTTGGCAGCTTCGGCCTCACCTGACAAAACACGCTCCCTACAGACTGATATATGATTCTGCAATTCTACCAGTCTTTCTCTGTGCTCCGCTTCCTTGTTTACTTTGTCCAAAACATCTTTCTTTCTGTGAGCAGGGGGTCCCTCTGCAGATGCACGTGCCGTCTCTGCTTCTGCAGATGCCAAGTCATTCTTAGCGATATGTAAACTGTTGTCGGCATTCCTTATTTCTCTGTCAGCGGCAGCAACTTCAAAATCAGCAACCATATCCAGAAGTTCCAAAACGACAATTTCATAATCTATCAATGCCTGCGCATATCGAATGGCCCCCTCCTCTTTCAATGGATGAAATTTCTGTAGCCTGGCTAATGCATACTGCACATATTGTCGACGATCCTCCCCTTCGTCATCCTGTGGGAAGGGTGGCAAAGAGCCATCCTGTGGGATCTGAGCAGGATCCAACTCTGTACAAAACTCTACAGCAAGCTCATGATACTTCTCTGTTGGCTCGCCTGAATGCTTAACCTTGTTTCTAGCAAGTCTAACTGCCTCCTTTGCTGTGTGTAGCTGTCTCTTGCGCTCCATTGCCTCCGCCAGATGTCGCCACGAATCCCCCAACTCTGTCAACGATTCAATGACGGCCTTTTCCAAGTTTCTGTGACCGCAAGCTAGACGTTGCCTCTCAGCCAATTCATCCCCAGCCGCTGATCCTATGCAGCCATAGAGCCACTCTAAAACACAAATCTCGATAGAACCATCACAATTCTTTGGCAGGTGAGGTGGATTCCACCCTTTCTGGACAAGGTGGTTCAACCACCACGGCTGCACTTCCAGAACTTCATTACCTTGAAGGCCAGACAGCGGAGGAAGACCAGCAGGAAGATTTACTCCTTGCATTGTCTGCTTAGCCAAGACAGCATCACCAGGGATCTTCTCAACGCCCTGTATCAGTGCCGACTCTTTAGTGCTGCTTGAAAATTGGAACAATGGCGGAGGCTCAAACGCCCAGGGCTCTGCTCCTGCCGGGTATTCTAGAGGCCTTCCTTTTTGAGGATGGGCATAGATACACACAAGAAAAGCAAGCAATGACTGCAACTCTGTCTGATCTAGATGATTTAAAGCCTGAACTATGCACTCCTCCTCATCTATATCATCATACTGATTGTCTGCAGGAGGGTCTAATAGAACTTTGACCAGTGCAGCCCTTCCCTTTTTTGGGCTCTTCAACTGCCGGGTTGTGCAATTTTCATTTATTTGCTGTTGCATTTGAGACGTTAGGGCACTCAATAAAGATTCAAAAAGAGCAGCATCACCATCCTCTCGAATTGACAGCAATTTATCGACTATCATGCCAGGCACCCCATCTCCCTGTCTCAGCATGGGCAATATGGATTGCGCAGCTGCGTTCATTAAGTTTGGGGCAGGTGAGCTGTCTGCTCCATTACCTCTTTCGTCATCGCTACTGCTTTCAGAATCACTACTACTACGCCCGACAGGCCATGAACCTGCTAGTAATTGGGATGGTATAGGCAGCCTTAGCACATAACCAAATGGGGGTTCCGGTCCACACCAGGGTTCTGTAGATCCTAAAGCATCTGCGCACACACACTCCAAGCAGATTAACTTTCCCTTATCTTCACCGTCATCACACTCCCAATAGATGCCAACTATCTCCTCACTGCAATGAGGGCAAGTAAGCGGTATGTCATCGTCATCATATTGGACCTCTTCGTGAAACCTCATTATGTGCTCTCTAAAGGCTCTGCCATCTGGGAATCTAAGGTCACACACTGGGCATCGCCAATGA
Organism: Axilococcus clingmanii; assembly: GCA_019693495.1. Classification (NCBI taxonomy): domain Eukaryota; kingdom Viridiplantae; phylum Chlorophyta; class Chlorophyceae; order Chlamydomonadales; family Chlorococcaceae; genus Axilococcus; species Axilococcus clingmanii. Next base: position 3,022 of record JAAMXV010000309.1, read on the forward strand.
CAAACATGGGTGCCATGGGTCGCATGAAGCATTGTTAGACCTTCACACAATTCTCGCACACCATCTCCCCCATGTGCATGTTGAGCCATTTCCAACATAGAAGATACCGGGGCCCTTATAATAGCTCTCCTGTGTTGAACTGATAAAGTGCTCCAGTAGTTTAGTATACAGTCGCAACGCTCCTTTCTAGTCAATTGTAGAGGCATTGAGTTTTCTCTCTTTCCAACTTGCTTTTTGCGGCTAGATTGCGACGATTCTCTGTAATCCCAACCTCTAATCACTGATAAACTGGGTTCTTGAACCACTGGCATAGATGTGATGGCTCCGCTGGCTTCGACAGGAAATGCTGTCCCGCCAGGTCCTGGCTTCAACATTTTCAATAACTCTGCCAAGGATGCCTGTTGAGACTCCATTTTCTTTTGTAAATCTTGCAAATTTACAGATTGGTGCCCAGCGAGCACTTGGCTGGCTAAGCGTTGCAAGTCTTGATGTTGCGGAGACCTGCCGGACTGCAATGTCAGGAGAAGACGACGAATACTATATTCCTAGCCAGAACTTACCGGCCTCTTAACAAGTCTCTCAATATAGAATTGCACTCCTGGGCTATCTGAGATGTTGCCGCAAGTGTAGTCGCTAAGGATTCAGGATTATTGCTTGGATCTTGAGGTCCCGCGCTTTTCCCCTTCTTACGACCCATTTCTAGCTTACACTACTTATAATATCATATAAGAGATTAAGGGCAGCATGTATCTCGGACCGCTATAGTCGGCTTAGTAATCAGAGTGATGAAAAGGGCAACAAAGCCTGTCTTCAAATGGACATAACATTATCCATGTGAAAGCCCAACTGGTATAAATTTTATTTGAATTGACCGCTTGCAAGGCACTTCATGCTCATATGGGGAGAAATTCAGAAGCTTTGCACGAAGAGGATTTTGCTTCTTTATTCATGGTTGCATCATCAATAGAGCTATTAGCATGCTCTCGTAACTGTTTCAAGAGTATACATTTCGGGCTGCTTTTATCTCTACTGTTCTGCGGGACACCTTGCCAAGGACCGATGACTTTCAATGTTATGACTTCTGGCTCAAGTACCCTTCAAAAGCACACATTATATAGTGGCAGCGCCAGCAAAGTACTACCAGCAAAGTATATTGCTACACATAGGCAGCCAGTGCTCAGTCGACCAGTCGCTATGGCTGCTCTGGTGGAAGCCAAGAGAAGTATTAGCAGCCATTTGGCTGACATAAAAATGCAGGGCAAGATTGCTTTCATTCCATTTTTGGTTGCTTGTGATCCTGATTCCAATACCACTGTGCAAGCGTTGAAGGAATTGGATGCAATTGGGGCTGATGTGATTGAGCTTGGAGTTCCATATTCTGATCCACTCGCTGATGGCCCGACCATCCAGGCAGCTGCAACAAGAGCTTTGAGCAGTGGCGCGACACTTGATGCTGTCTTAGATGTAGTAAAAGCCGCCTCACCAAGCATCAATGCACCTATTGTGTTGTTCACATATTTTAATCCCATCATGGCACGCGGTCTGGACACTTTCTGCTTTCAAGCCAAAGCTGCGGGTGCTTCCGGTCTTCTAGTTCCGGATATTCCACTTGAAGAGACTAACGACATAAGAAGGGTTGCTTCTTCTCATGGATTAGAGCTTGTATTGCTTACAACACCTACCACACCAGGTGAGCGCATGAAAAAAATAGCAGACGCTAGCCAAGGCTTTGTGTATTTGGTGTCAGTGACGGGTGTTACTGGAGTGAGGGGCAAAGTAGAGGCTAGGGTCGAAGGTCTCATTTCAGATTTAAAAAAAATGGCTGGAAATAAGACTGTGGCAGTTGGATTTGGAGTTTCAAAGCCAGAGCACGCTCAACAGCTTAAAGATTGGGGAGCAGATGGTATCATTGTGGGATCTGCTTTGGTGAAGGCACTGGGGGAGGGAGGCGGACTAAGTGCCATGAAAGACCTTGCACAAAGCATTAGAAACGCAATTTAATATATCATTACGGTAAACCATGAAAAGACACCCTACTGTAGACAAAGAATGCAGTGGCTAAGCATGATATTAATGCAAACAGCACCAACAAGCTCCGAGGATCTGTCCATGATTTTCGTCTTCTCCTCACTCTTCGTCGCACTTGTTCTACTGGAGAAAGTGAGAGATCGCGATTTGTTATTGGCAATGATGTTTGTCTAAATAAACCAGGGAAAACTCTCTTCATTGTGCGCTGAATGCTACCCTGCCGTTTTGCATATTTGGTGTCATCATCTGCATCAGCATCTAATTGGCCAGAAAGGGCTGCTGTTATCTCTGTATCTGAAATTCCGACCCTATGCACATGGTTGACCGATGTGTATCCATTGGAAGAAGATGGATGAGATGATTCCACTACATATAGCTCATCTATATCTTGTAAACTGTCCAAGCTCGCTACTCTCTCCCCACTAGAGGCAAGATAGACAGTTTCTATTCCCACCAGTTTCAGTTTTGTTTGGACACTACGACAAAAACTCTCCCAGTTTCCTCCTTCAGGAATGGGAACTGCTACTTTCCTCTTTGGTTTAGCATCTTTTACAGAAACAAAGACCAGCCGTGACGCATCCTGCAGAGGGGTGACAATAACCAGGCGGCGCTAAGTGGGGCAGAGCATATGACCATACCAAGTCTTGCTGGCTGACACCGAGACCTCGTGAGGTATGTGGTGTCATGGTATTCTAGACCGATTAGGCTGGTGTTGGAGTTAATATACAGAGTTATTGCGCACAGATCAACTTGCGATCAGTAAGCTGGATAAATGAGCGCTTTGCAAAAGTGTTGTACACAGTGTTGGGTTAAGTTGTTCTAAAAATCCTATTGATTGCTATAAAGATACGTAGCAGCTGATATATTCTCATTTTCGAAACTTCGTAATGTGCTCGAGCATACTGGCGACGCTCAAACTGTGATTACATTAATATCCCCACTTCAAAATAAAGGCACTTTATCTTTCTGATTATAGCGCACGAACACAAAGATGGCCACTACAACTCTTCGGCGGATAATCACAGAGTTCTCCGCCTCGTCACATCGTGGCGAGATAGGGCAGTCTTTAGTGTTACAGTTATCGAGGCACCTTACTACTACTTCAGTGTTGAGCCTCCCTGTTCACATCGAAGACGAAGTGTATAACAGGTGTGTCCTTAGGGATGATGGCAGACAAAGCATATTTCCAACCAATAATCCCCTCAATTTTGCAGACAGCGACAAGTATTAAATTTGGGCAAAAGAATGCCAACATTGGCACCTGATACTTGGTTGGCGCCGTCCGCCATAGTCTGTGGAGACGTGGACGTCTTTGAACGTGTTTCAATTTGGTACAATGCTGTTTTGCGTGGTGATCTGAATTCAATTAAAGTAGGGGCCTTTTCAAACATCCAGGATCGTACGGTTGTACATGCAGCTCGCTCCTCACCCACAGGTTTACCAGCAGCTACTGTCATTGGGCGAAATGTGTCTATAGGTCAATCATGTGTTCTACGTTCTGTAGTAATTGAAGATGAATGCGTCATTGGCGATAAATGCATGCTACTAGAAGGCAGTCTTATGGAGAAGAACTCTATTTTAGGTCCAGGTTCTGTATTAGCACCAGGTAGGAGAGTCCCCTCGGGTGAGTACTGGGCAGGAAAGCCAGCAAAGTTTGTGCGAAAACTCAGCAAGGATGAAAAGATGGAAATTGCACCTTTAGCAGCAGCAATGTATCCCATTGTTGATCAGCACTCCTCAGAGTTCTTACCTTATGGTGCATGGGAAGAGGCAGCAAAACTTAGGAGCATATTGAAACCCGGATTGGTAGAAGAATTAATGGACAAGTGAGAGCACCATTGTTTAACATCACAATTTAAACTCTTTTGTAGCTTTTTTATCATCGTCTATAGCAAAGCCACGCCACGAGAGAGGCATTTCATCCTCTGCATCTGCATCCTTTGACCAAAGATGGTTAAACAACACCGTCGACAAGTAGCGCTCGCCAAATGAGGGCAGAACTGTCACAACCATCTTTCCCTTGTTTTCAGGTCGTTGAGCCACCCTTATAGCAGCTGCAACAGCAGCTCCCGATGATATACCACACAAGAGCCCTTCTTCTAGCGCAAGCCTCCTTGCCATTTCAACAGCGTCATTACTACTAACTCTCAAAACTTCATCCAAGAGATTACTGTCAAGAACACCTGGCACAAATCCAGCACCGATACCTTGTATCTGATGGTAGCCCGGTTTCCCGCCTGATAAAACAGGACTTTCACTAGGTTCAACAGCTATCACTTGGATGCTGGGCTTCATTTCCTTCAAGTAACTACCAGCCCCTGTAATTGTCCCACCCGTACCCACACCAGCTACCAAGACATCAACAGCTCCAGCAGTATCAGCCCAAATTTCAGGTCCGGTGGTCTTGTAATGCACTTCTGGGTTTGCAGAATTATCGAATTGTTGCAACATATATGCATCAGAGGTTTTTAGTACAATTTCTTCTGCTTTTCTGATAGCTCCCGTCATTCCCAACTTCCCATCAGTAAGCACCAATTGTGCCCCAAATGCCTTCAACAGTACACGTCTTTCTACACTCATAGTATCTGGCATTGTCAAGATCAACTTGTAACCCTTGGTAGCAGCAACATATGCTAGTCCGACCCCAGTATTGCCGGAAGTGGGCTCAACAAGGATGGTTCTACCAGGATAAATCAAACCTTCTTTCTCTGCCTTTTCTACCATCGCAAGGGCAATTCTGTCCTTTACACTACAGCAAGGCTCCATCAGCTCTAACTTACAAACTATCTCAGCCACACAACGAACATTGACTCTATTCAACTTAACGAGGGGAGTGTTACCAATGACTTTCGTTGCGTCTTCTGCTATTCCTGTCGTTCTTGCAGGGACCACTTGCTCTGGGCTGACGCTCGCCATTTTAAGAATTGGGCGACTATTACGTTTCGATTGAAGTACGTCAACCCTTGCTGAGAAAGGCATGTGGTACTCAGTTCTGATTAGAAACATCTTTGGCTGCACAGATCAACTGCACGGAAGAAGTCCAAGGGGAAGTGCTTCTGGAAACTATTGTAACTGTATTTTTTAAATCAATGTACCACACAGTAAGCACATGTGGGGCCCTCCAATTTCTGTATCTTCCTTGCTTACCTCTCCAGATTTAGCTCACTTGCGAAGTCTGAAGAGCTCTTCGAAATTCAAGAGAGCTGCTGGAAGACTCAATACAGTATTTTGAAATTCAATGTTAAGTCTCTAGATTAGTTTATCAAGGCCTAAATTTTACGAGTCCGCCGCTTATTGTAACATCTCTTCCTGCGACTCTGCACATTGAGTTTAAGATGGATACCATTATTGTGGACCTGGGAAGTAAGGAAGTCAAGGCTGGTTATGGTGTAAATTTTCCTAGTGAAGATGAGCCCAGACTAGTAAGTATTGCGATAATGCTGTACGTTGACATCCTGAAGTTGATCACTCTCCTTGCTGGCACAGGTTATGCCAAGTGTCGTTACAAACACCAAATCAAATGGCAATGTTAGACCTGTGGTAAAGGGTGTGGTAGAAGACTGGGAGGCTCTAGAATCCATGCTTTACTATGTGTTGTACACTCAATTAGGCTGGAGACTTGGCGGAGAAGGCAATCTTCTCATCGCTGAACCTCCACAATTGTCTCGACGCGAACGTGAACACTTGACACAGCTTGCATTTGAAATATTTAATGTCGACAAATATTGCGCAGAGTGCCAGCCAGTATTATCAATGTTTGGAGTAGGGCGCTTGAATGGTGTCGTCGTTGATGTAGGGTTTGAAAAGATAGATATAGTACCTGTTTTAGAAGGAGGTTTGCATCCAACTGGCAGTGAAAGGGTTCCTTATGGTGGTCTTCAATTAGATCTGCACCTCCAGAACTTGTTAGCGGAACACAACTTCAGAATATCAGATGATCAAGTACTACAAGCGATGAAGGAAGCTTGCATCAGAGTCGATCAACCAGAATATGACGAATCTGTTAGCTATACTCTTCCTGATGGTCAGACCATCGATATTACACAGCAAGGAAAAGCTTTAGGGAATGCATTAATCATGGGATTGAATTGCGCTGATCCCTTGGCTCTAATAATAAATAGTGCAGCTAACATTACCACCCCATCAAGTAACGACAAAGAAGCGCGAAAGCTATTGTTTGAGAATATTCTTCTGTGTGGTGGAGGGTGTGATATACCTGGCCTTGGTCTGCACATTATCAATGAATTGAAGCAATGGGCATACTCATCTGCTACTCCTACATTAGTAACATTACCAGAGTATATGCCTCCACAAACTATGAAAAGGGCTGCATGGATGGGAGGTGCAGCCCTCGCTAAGGTAGCATTCATGGCTCCTGCTCAGCATATAAGCAAAGCAGAATATGATGAATGGGGCCCAACAATCATTCACAGGAAAATGTAAATAGACTGACCACAAGATGTCATTTAATCTGAGTGAAATCAAGGGTTCTTCCTGGGCCTTCCTCTACCTCTAGGTTTCACCAAAGCCACCGCCTTCTTGGTGTCAGTCTGTACACTCACTTCATGACTTATGCGTACCGCTTTGAGCTCTAGACTGTTTCCATCAGCATGTGATGCTTGGAGCCCCAGCATCCTAACCTCACCTGTTTTGGGAAGCGTTGCTTCGCCTTGAAGTGTTGGTGTCGCAGCACAAGACTTGGCCTTTGGGACTTTGGTGCTGCCTGGCCTGCGGCCTCGCTGAGCCCCCCCTCCCCCCACAGATGCATGAATTTCCCTCTCTTTCTGCTCTAGTTCAGCATGGCGAGAAGCAAAGCCCTCATCACTCTCCTCTTCTTCTGAACTCAACCCATCATCTGGACAAATATCTTTCAAACCTCTCAGGGCTTCCACAGCATCATCACCATTCTGAAGTGCAGCTTTGACTTTCTCTACGGCATCCATAGCATTCCTGTATTCTCCCTCAGGAACTTTACGAACAGTTGGAGTATCTATTGTTTTCACCTGAGGCCTCTCAACATATTTGGGGGCAAAGACACCTGGAGTGACAATGTCATTAAGCGAGGATTGCTCCCGCCGCTTTTTGCTTAAGCGTGCAATATCATCCCTGCTTGAAGGTCTCTTACGCAGAATTGAATTTGTTCTACGAAATTGACGTCCAAGGTTTGTGAGGCGAGAAGGTGCAATTGGGCGACTATTGCCAATTGGAGGCTGACTACAACCTCCTATCTTCTCTTGCAATTCTTGCAATTGTCTACTTAGCATGTCTAATGCAGCATGTACCCGAGCTGGAAAGTTTATATCATCTATGACAGTCGTTTGTGATGCTGACCAGGTCCTGTTTATCTCAATGCCAGCATGATCTCTAAAGAAAGGATGCTCAATAAGACTTGGAATTGCTAATTCAGCCATGCTCTGCCGCTCCCGATGCTTCATTTCTTTGTTAGCTACCTTGTCATTTTTGGCTAGCTCTTCTAACACTAGCTTGTATTTATCTCTTTGGTGCTCTAATGCAAGCAGCCTCATCTCTAACCATCTTGCACGCCATTCTGTGTTCTGCCTACATTTTTTCCATGCATCTGTCAAACCTGAACTATGTGCTGGTGCTGCTTGGTTTTCAAAGTCTGAAGGATCACTACCAATGTAAGGAAGTTTCAAAACTGCTTCGCCTGCAGTCAGAAAACCAGAAAGACTTGCGGGTTGATCGTCAATATCTTCTAAATCTGTTGCTTCGTCATATGAGGAATACACAGGCTCCACAATCTCAAACACAGATGCTACACAGCCCTTTACATCCAGATCATCCTTAGTATGTGCTTCTCCTATTCTAGCACCTAAGCCACCAGCCTGTGATGATGGAATTGCATCAGTTATGCCTGGGTTAAGAACCGCAAGAGCTCTTCGTCCCACAAGTTCATTTTCCGACAACAGCTTCTTCCCGTGTCTCAGAATCACAAGTGCACGCTGATGTATGCGGGATCTTTTCTGATTGTATTTCATTGCATTTGAACAAATAAGCTCAAAATCCCTGACAAGCTCCGACCAGTAGACATACTTCCTGTTATGTACCTTTTCTTTCATGCCATCAAAACACATGGGCTGACCGATTACAGCGTGATAATTTGGGGCATCTGCTTCAAACACAGGACGCTGGAACCAGCCTTCATTATCTAGGAATGACAGCCTAGAAACCAGTACAAGCAAATCGCCCTGAGCTTCTTGAACTCTGGCATCTTGAGCTGAAGGAGTTGAGTCAGGAGGGAATTCGGCAATGCCGGTTTCCAATTCTGCACTCTGACAATCTGCTTCCATAGTATGTGGCTCCAAGAGCGTGTCATTGTTCATGGAGTCGCGGCTCACTTCCTCCTCTCGGGAGAAAGAATTCCCCAGCTTGGCTGAGTTTGAAGATGGACCGTTGCCATTTACTTTTGGCAACTGGTTTTTCAAAGGGCTCAAGGCACCGGTAGCTGTGTTTTCGCTCGTAATAGCCACCATCTATACTCGGGGAAATAATGCCACAATATCGTTGTTTCCCTAAACGCAGTGTTACTTTCTGCTTAAAATACCGTGAAATCTGTGTGACACCTTAGAAGTCCATCTCACCCTTGCTACTCTTGTTGTCGCGCAAGTAGATTTCACTGCCTTGGCAAGTGGTAAAGCCTGAGCGACCACATAGTAGTCTTTTATGTTTCACGTTTAAAAAATGTACTATCTGTCCGGACAGCGGGAGGTTAATATGTTTCGTAGAGATTTTGGCCCACGATGTTGAGTCTTGGGTTGAGGGCTGCAGGAACTCAGGGGGCGCCATATAACATCATGTGCCATTTCACAAAGCAATACATGAGCAGGGTCACATCCATTATGAATATAGGAGGTGGTGCAACTCCTCGTCACTGCGACTCGTGCAGGAAGAAAGCGGTGACTAATGCACACATATAGCTTTACTTATTCTGTCCCACACAGGCCATGCTGTTCCTCAACAGTGAGCAGCTGCTCTGGACGTCCATGCATCTCAACATACCTAGCTGTGACATTTATTTGTCCCGTCTATCATAGTGTAGAATTCGTCAAGTGTAATGTATTGAGCTATTCAAAAGGTTTTGATTAAACCTGAAGATGCAGCCACGAGCCCTGTTAATTTGTAGTCTACCCGCAGGCCCGGCTTTGAAAAATTGGCGATCGCATCGCTTACTTCTTAGAGGGTATAGAAATCCTAGAATAACATGCACGCAGAATCAAAATAGCTCAAGGAGGAAACTCATTGTCAATTACACAGCTGTCGGTGCAGTTGCCTCGCTTGGATTCGTTGAAACGACATATCTCACAGTTTCCAAGGCTTTGGGTGCAAATGTGACTTGCCCCCTCTCTAATGGCTGTGACACAGTTTTGTCCAGTGCATATGCCGAATTACCAGGTGGGATTCCACTTTCTGCACTTGGCGCTGCCGCGTACGGAGCAGTCATTGCCCTTGCTTGCCTCGGTTACATTGCCCTTCACAAGGGTCAGCTAGATAAGGAGATGGATATCAGGAAATATCTCATATTTGGGGGTTCCATCTTATCAAGTACAAGTTCGTACTTAATATATATCCTTCTGACTGAGTTTCCAGGTGATACATGTCCATGGTGTCTAACATCTGCACTTGTGTCATTCTCCATCACCTTCCTATGCATTCGAAGTTTGACCAGGAGAGAGCTGATAGATGCTGCAGGCCCAGGCGCTGGTATTTTTGCGTCGACCTTGTTAATTTTATCATTAGTTCTAGGAAACTCCTCCCAAGCAGGAGACATTTCTGAGCTGCCTTATAAAGATCCAGAAATTACAGAACATAGTAGTGCTAGAGCACGAGATCTGGCAAGGAAATTGAAAGATGCTGGTGCAAAAATGTATGGAGCGTTTTGGTGCAGCCACTGTTACTCACAAAAACAGTTGTTTGGAGAAGAGGCTATGCAGGACTTTCCATACGTAGAATGTTTTCCTGAAGGCTGGAAACGTGGGCAAGAATTGGCGGCTGCCTGTGCTAACCCTCCAGGAGGACCGCTGGAAGGTTTTCCAACATGGATATTGAATGGAGAGAGGCTGACTGGGGAGAAGACATTTGAAGAATTAGAAATGGCATTAGATAAAAAGCCAGTGAGAGATTAGTCACCAACTACTTGTTACACGCAGTAAATTGGCTGTTTCTCTAACCATTGAACAATGTCTATGCTTGTTGGCCCAGACTTTGCCATCAACCTACCATTTACGAGTTTTATCAACAATTTTGAGCTTCCCATCTTGTACTGGCATGGACCTACCTTCTCTATTGGTAAGGCTATTCCCCCCTCTTGAAACAGTGTGATAAATTTGGTCATAGTAGACTCCACTACTTTGGGATGCGTCTCGATTGCACTCTGAGAGGATACGACTCCCCTAAGCCACTTGTTTGAACCAGTTAGTTTCGTAGCAAATATATCTTTGTAGAAAGAAGCAATTTTTTGGAATGTAGGATCTGAGCCATACAAGGAACGGTTTATTTTGTTGAATTCTTTAAGGGGATCCCGTCTGGCCTTGTCAGGCTTTTTGAATTGGTCGGCTGACCCATCCTGGATCAAGTCCTCTTTCCTAGTTGGGAGGGTATACCCTGATCCATCAAATGCCCCTTGACTGTTTGATTCAATATCTGTACGAAGAGCTATTTCAGTCTTGGGCTCATCAAGTCTACATGAATGCATCTTTTGTAATTTCTTCTCCGCTGGTGGTTGCCATCCGGCTATCTGGGCATTATCTGTTTGTTGCTTTGCTATCCTTGATAAAGTAACTCTCATCTCCTTCTTCTCAAGTTCAGAAGCTATATTTCTTGCCACAGCTTCAGATACTGCAAACCTAAGGGAGTTGTTGTCTTCTTTGAGCCCGTCGTATTTCAGCTGCAACTCTGTCAGTCTTCGTTCAGCTGATACTGCACGTTCTTCATTAGAAGCTGCTGTTTGCCTCATGTATTCTAGATCAGCTGACCGAGTACTCAAATCTAATTGTATCAAATGCAAAGTCTGCTGCAGCTGGACCACTTCCAGCTCCAGAGAAAGGAGCTTCTTCACCTCCCTTGGAAAAAATTTGTCCGGTGAGCATAGGGCAGCTGGGTCGAACGTCTCTTCAAAAGCAGTCAGTTGTGAGGGTGTAAAATATTCTTCGGCCTCTGAAGCTTTGTTTTCAATTAGAGGTGTGCATGAAACCTCTAACTGATCAGCTACGGTCACCATATCGCTGGAAGTGAATACTGTAGTATATTAACCTTCGGTTAATCGTGGGGACCTGTCTTGGCCGGTTTCTATAACGTACAACGCACGATTTTACAGCCGTGATATAAGATCTTTGTAATTTAAGTCGAGGATTAGTCCAAAAGCCGACCGGCTCTCGTTAAACTTTATGAAACCTGGGGTTCACTTCTGCTGAGCGCCTTCAATTTGACGGCCCCTCAAGTCCAATTTGAGTGGACCGGTCCCTGCTTGGTAGTTGGAGGCCCAGTGTAAAGTGAAACCATCAAAATAGCACATCAGAATGCTCATCATCCAAGACCATTCCCATTCACCTTTGTATGCAGCCTCGCACTTCCTGTGTAGTGGGAAATTGTAGGATGCTTTTCTACACTTGAATACATTTCTTCAAGAGCTGGATACATCTTCAACATCTCAGGGAAGATTCTCATATGTATACCATAGATATCATAGCAAGCAATATGTGCAATTGATAAGGTGCCGTTCAACAATCCCTGATTGGCACAGCGAGCTGCTATTCTTTCAATATATGCAAAATGGGCACCTCCATTCCTCTCACAGGTAGTCGTCGGGTCAACATGCATCTTGTAATATGTGGCCTTGGCCTCGTCTGAGAGTTTGTCCTGGTAAATGAGATTTGCATACCTTTGCCGGATATCTTCGACTCCATCCAGAAAAATATCAATGTAAGCTGATTCTGTCAGAGAAGATCCATACATGTCATATTTACGGCCAAGATGCCTCAGTATTGCATTAGACTGCACTAGGAACAAACCCTCGTCGTCGAGCAGAGCGGGAACCTGACCGAATGGAAATTTCACTGGGTCAGCTTTCATCACCTGATAATCCACGGATTCATCTTCATAGTCTACTCCTGCGTATACTAATGCAAGTCGAATCATCTCTCCACGACCCCGGATAGGAAAGTAGATGAGCTTTATCATAACTCTGTTATTATGGGCAATCCTGGGATGCGACAAGATCTGATACAATCGCTTATATTTAAGTGAAAGAATGCTGTTTTATTAATGTCTTATGGTCGTTCACCGCTGGAGTCTAATCAAAATTCTGTCCAGTGGCGAAATGAGCGGTTGAAAGGTGGTCAGCTTTGTAGGGACTTATTCTGTAAATACTGTACTGTTTAAGGTAGTCAATTTCGATGGGTACCTGTAAGGCACAGTGAAGCGCATCAATTACTCCATATATGGGTAGTGCTTGAATACATTAGTGTCTTTTTCCTTGACTACCTGGTAGGAGTGTTTAACTTTAACTCCAACGTCACCATCCCTACAAAGATAGAACTGTTAGTAAGTGTGCCAAATGTTGCGAAATTTGTGAATATTCAATGTGGCATTATGAGCACCTAAGGTTTACACATGAAGTGCGGCTTGTAGTCTCCTCAAGCTAGGAATATGATCACACATCAGGTTCGAACAAGAACAGCTCATCTTACTTTGAAGCATAGCCTGTCGAAGCCAACCTGGCGAGCATTTTTCAGATACAGGCACAGCGTCACAGTACCGCATTCTACGGATGACAACAAAGAAACCCCTCCCCTTGAAGGCGAGCTGACGTGCGTTGGTGTAGGTCAGGATGTATCGTGCATGTCCTCCACTGAAGATAAAGAAGAGGCTGACAGTTCGCATTCTATTTTGGACACTATTCTGTTGATATCACCCTTCTTCTTCTGGGGAACATCAATGGTGGCAATGAAGGAGTTAAGCCCCCACACAACAACTCTATTCCTTGCCGCTTGGCGTCTCATTCCAGCTGGGATAGTTCTTCTGCTTTGGGCCTATGCATCTGGTAGGCCTAACATCACTTCTACCATGGGTTGGCTGGCTGTCGCATTGTTTGGTGTCATTGATGGAACATGCTTCCAAGGTTTTTTGGCAGAGGGTTTACAAAGAACATCTGCTGGCTTGGGATCCGTGATTATCGACAGCCAGCCTCTGACTGTTGCTCTATTAGCCTCTGTACTATTCCAGGAAAAACTGGGAGTTGCCGGTTGGCTGGGGATGTTTGTCGGTGTATTAGGTTTGACACTCTTGGAAGTGCCCCATTTCGCCTCTGTTGATCTCTTCAATAGTAGTAATTCTGTCTCATCCGAACCGTGGTCGCTATGGGACAGTGGAGAATGGTGGATGCTATTGGCCGCCCAAAGTATGGCTATAGGAACAGTCATGGTACGGTGGGTGACGAAGTATAGTGATCCAGTAGTAGCTACTGGCTGGCATATGATCTTAGGAGGAATACCTTTAGCATTGCTTTCAATAAGTCAAGAAGGTTCTGAGGTAGCGAGCAGGTTGTCTCAGGTAACTTTTTCTGATATCGCTCTGCTACTGTATATTTCTCTCCTGGGGTCAGCAGCGTCTTATGGTGTTTTTTATTATGAAGCAAGTGTTAAGCAGAACTTGACAGCATTAAGCAGTTTGACATTTCTAACGCCAATGTTTGCCGCTTTAGGAGGATATTTGGTTTTACATGAAACATTAACCCCACTCCAATTATCTGGGGCAGTCATTACGCTAGGTGCAGTTGCTCTTATAACTTCAAAAAAGTGACACATTGTAAAGTATGCATGCTTAAATCATGCCATTGCAGATGCAGTCTTGCCTTTCTTGTCTTTCCAATCTTTGACGGCAGCTTTGATGGCATCTTCTGCCAGCATACTGCAGTGCAGCTTGACGGGAGGTAATGACAGATGCTTTGCTATCTGACTATTCTTGATGCTCAGCACTTCATCTACTGACTTCTGCTTGATTAGTTCGGTTGCATAAGAACTTGAAGCTATTGCACTTCCACAGCCAAATGTCTTAAAACATGAGTCTATGATGTTGCCGTTGTCGTCAACTTTGATCTGCAATTTCATAACATCTCCACAAGCTGGAGCTCCAACTAATCCAGTTCCCACGTTGGGGTCATTCTTATCAAATGAACCCACATTCTTGGGATTATTGAAATGTTCCACGACCTGCAACGAAACCACTCATCAGAAAATGCTAGCACGAGGGTGAAGCAAACCTACTACTTCGTGACTTACATTTTCGTGATAACTCCTGGAGACTAATTGGGCGAATTTCACTTTATTTAGGATGTTGGCCCGGTCTTTAGTAGTTTGAGACAACAAGCTCGATCCAAGTCTGCTTAACATTATGGAAACCACGAGGTAACACAATTCACTCCTGTTATTATATACAAGATAATTGAAATGACATTTATAGTAATAGTAAATTAACTATTAGTATAACATGCAGTTCGACAGAAGGGTTTTAGTCCAACTCTGCCGCTGGCGATTTTCCAAAGTTATATCAGGGTTTATGCACCTGGAGATTCTGTATTACTTCAACTTGTGGCAATGGTGGTGCGAGAACTCAAAAGAGAAATTCATAAGATGTGGTAGATCTCAGGTGTCGGTAAGTTCTGCAGTTCAGTTTTATGGATATGTATGCGTAAAACTAAAGTTTGGAGTAAGCATCGCACTCAGTCACTACGTCAACAGGCTGAGCCTTGTATTGTTTCCTTCATAGTGGATCAATGATAGAAGTAATTTTGTACTATAATTATGCTGGTAGCTCAAACCTCTCAGTGGTTGGACAACATAAACTCAATAGTGTGGAAAGGAGCCAGAGTGCGACCTAAAATACACCGATCCAGAGAAAACTGGCTTACATGAGAATGAAGTGTCTTCTACATTTGAAGTAACTTGAACATTGGACACAATTTGTGCAGAAGCTATACTTAAATAGTTTACGTGAGGACCAATGCTGCTAAGAGAACAGCAGAGAACACCACACCACCAATGTGACCTTCTGA
>JAAMXV010000348.1:0-15323 GCA_019693495.1 Axilococcus clingmanii
CCTCCTCCTCCTTCTTAAAAAACAGCTCAAGGATTGACTGACCAATCTCTAGCTGCAAGGTCTGGCTTTCCTTGCCAGAATGCGCTGCTGCTTGGATGAGGTCGACTACACACGTGATGGCGCTACACATGCCATCTTCTGTCATAGCCCTGTCGTTACTCTCTAATTTTCCAGCAAATATGTAATTGGACCCAGTGTGTGCATTGCTGGCTGGTTCATTTTCTAGAACAGTGACAGCAATGGCTGCGTCTCGAGGAGATGCAAAAAGGAGAAAGGGCCAAGTGCTCTTTCTAAAAGGCTACGGAAGCCGGATTTTGACGACTTTTGCCAAAGCTGCGATAGTCGTTGAGATAAGAAGTTGCTAATTGCGACTTTTCTTCTTTTCTTCTTTTGCGTGGTAGCTTGCTCCTCCGTCCACCTGCATTACAACGGTCATCTGAAATTTGATTTTGTCCAACGCTAAAAAAGCGGCCAGCTTGCAGCTTGCTTTGATTCAATTATCCTTTCTCCGAACTGAAGTAGAGCTGTCGGCCGAAGACGTTGGGCACCTTCCTGCTGGCCGCTCCAATATCAGGCCCCTATGAGAATGCTTGTGCCAGCGAAAGCTCGAACATGGCTTACCTCTCCTCCTGCCACTGCCGCTCTCATTGCTGCATTGGGCAGCGCAATACTCTACGCAGTGACATTAGGGTCAAACTATGAAATTGATCTTGCTGAAAAGGGTGTGCCTGTCACATTGCCTCTTCTCATCTTCTCCATCACCACCTCTTTGGCAAGTGTTGCGGGCATGGGCGTCCTAGCCTCATTTCTCTTTTTCCTGGTCGCTGGACTATTTCTCATTACGTGCATATGTTTTGATCAGATTTTAAGGACCATAGACTCTAGCACAGGAAAAGAGGTGTATGTGGCTGCGTCAGTAACCTTGGCTGCTATTATTTATCAAGTTATTGGAGTCAGATTCAAACCGTTCCAGCCTTTAGGAAAAGTTACACCTGCTGTGCTTGGGGTCTATCTAGTTATCTATAGGGACGGGACTTCTGCCATTTGGGCTGTGGGAAAGGATTTGTCAGTCGCCACTGCTCTTGTAATGGCAGTTGTCATGGTACTGATGTTCTTGGTAACACCAGTGCTGGCCAGTTGGAAGATAAGAGATGTCAGTGCTACAGTCATAAACTTGATATCCAGAGGATATTTGAATGTAGCTGAGATGAAAGATGAGAAGGACTTGAACGAGATTGAAATTGGGCTGGTCAGTGGAAGTATCCAGTTTCAAGGACTGATTCTAGCCTCTCGATTTGAAATTTCTCTCTACCGGCGACCACTCTACTGTCCTCAGCAAGCCTACATGAAACTGTGTCACTACGCAGTTGCTTCAGCTCGCATTGCTCTGTCTGCACACCGATTTCCCAGGTTTGAGCAGTTGAAGGTTACTGAGAGGAAAAGATTGCATCTGGCGGCAGGGAACTGTGCGCGTGCTTTGGGCGCTGCAATTGCTGATCCATCTTTGCTCAGCAACGTCCTCCCTCTTCATGCTGAGCTGCTGGAAGCTTCAACGGTCTTTTTAAAGATGCTCCACCTGTCTAATATTCCTTCTGATGAAAGGAGTATTGCAGAACTAGAGTTGCTTGGTGCTTCTCTGCTGCACAATGCGGTGAAAGTCTCCCCTGAATGCATATCCACTGCCAAGGCAGAGGACAAGGAGGCAGTCTCTAAGTTGGAGTTTTTTAACGAAGGAAGAAAAAAGCCCCCACTTATTAAGAGACAACAAGCTCTGCGAATCGAACTAGACAAAATGACAGAACAGAAGACTTTTCTTGTTCCTGCAGGGTCTTCTTCCTTATGCGCCATCTCCCAGGTTGCGCGGCCCAGTGACTCTTGGAGACAGAAACTATGGTATTCATTTTCCGAGGCCACTGGATTCCGCAAGTGGCAACTGATATTTCTACTTCAGTTTTCAGCAGCTTACCTAGTGGCTGTGATTCTAACTGTGGCACCTTTGTCTGACGGTGCTTTCTACGACAAGGGCTTTTGGATTGTGATTGCAGTGGTCATGCTGAGTGGCTACGCTGCTTCTAGCATCCTCATTCAGACACGAAATCGAATCTTGGGCACAGTTCTTGCTGTTATTATCTCTTCTATTGCTGTTACGTGTGGATTTCTAGCTTCAGGTCTGAGCTACAGAGTCACACCAGCGAGCGCAGGTGTCAGCTCTACTGTGCTCGCCATCTTCATGGCCTTCACCATCTATATGAAGACTTCAGTAGGGCCTAATTGGCAGTACTGTTGGTTTGTTGCTACATTTGTACCTCAATTATTGCTTTTATCAGTACCAGGCACAGATAAAGTTTGGGAGCCCTTTCTTTATAGACTCATCACTAATGTGCTTGGAGCAATGCTCATGACACTGATGGCAATACTGTTGTTCCCAATTCTGGCGCATGCTCATGTGGAGCAGATAACTTCTCAAGTACTGGAAGAGTTGGCAACACTGGTAGACGTGGGAGTTGCGTATCTGTTGCACCCCTCTGTTGCTGCTCAGAATAAATTAGAGGCTCAGGGTGCCAAGGTTGGCTACTGTATCAGAGATTTGGAACAGATGTCTACAATGCTGGTGGCAGAAAACAAATCATTTCTGTGCAGAATGCTAGTGTATAATCTGCCTTGGGTGCAAAAGCCAAAGATAGATCCAGAGGTGCAATTGGAAAGGATGGGGCCTCTCATACAATCTTTACAAGCAGAACGAGTGGCTATGCTCTGGTTATCTACTGTTCTTTCTTGGTATGGCAGCAGTCCTGAAGATAGCTTAGACAACAAGACTGAGATTGCTGTGGAGAAAATGTTGAAATTGCATGGTGTCCGGTTGAGGGAACTGGCTTTGGTTGCGCGAGGTCTTCTGCCGGCAAAGGCTGTGGACAAGAGAATAGAGGGCAATGCTGCAGCAGCTCTTGCAGCACAAGAGAAAGCAACCCCTACTGCAGTTTTGTTCATTGTTCGAGCGGTTCCAAGACTGCAGGACATAGGCAGCCTTATGGGGCAAGCATTGTTCGACTCTACATCTTTTTCTAGCCATGAAAGTATTGTCTAGTCTAGTATTGTTCCTTTGACCAAAATACCTACGCCAATCTTGCCATTCTGAGGCTTTTTGAATCTCCATCTGTTGAACACAACCTTATCTGCATTTATTTATGCGACTAGTTTATAATTTGTGAATGTACAGACCTCCAAGGTTTGCTATTCTAAGATGTCGTACATGAAATTTTTGGTGCTACGGTCTTTCTTCATTGCCCCCCTCAGTCACACTCTCCCAGTTTGTTTGGTGTGAAGTTGTTTTCATCACATCTCTGGATGTGATCTCCATGAGAGAGTACTGCACTTGTTGTTTGCAGTGAAAATGCAATGCACTCTTCTCATCGATCAGGAAGCATTTTGCTTGGGGTATCCAAACAGCAACAGGAGTGTGTCTGTTATCCACCCACAAGATTGAAGGAGCAGAAGATCTTATCCTTAGGGTTTCGATTTTAAAAGTATAGGAACGCATCCTACCGTCAAGCACTCCACGATGTGGTCCCACAATGGTTGATTGGGATCGCACCTTTTTTGCTGATTGTTTTAGTGATCGCATTGCGATGAAAGGGTTCTTCTGGCATCCAGACGGTGGCGAATATTCCTCTCGATAAGATGGAATCAGTTCGAGCCTGGATACGCAAGAATCTATCTGATCGCGATTCCTTATCCAATACTCGGGATGACTACGATGAATTGCTTCAAGCAGCCTTAGAAAGGCAAAAGGGAAAGCTTGACAGGTAACTGAAGGTTAACCATTCACATACATTGTTGCTATCTACCCAAAGACTCACCTCATGTCCTACCGACCTCACCACAGTGAACAAAAATCTAGGATTGTCCGTGCTTCTGTGGAGGATGACCTCTACATTCGTCAGCTTGGCAGCCTTCTTGTAGCTTCCACACAGGGCTCTGTTGTTCCTTCTGTAGCAGTAAAGTTTGATGATCTTTCCATAAAAGCTAAAGGCACACCTGCAAGCGCTACCAACCCTTCGGTATTGAATGCTGCCAAATCTGCCATCCCATTGGGCTGGTGCACGCAGGTTGTCCGTGCTGGCAGGGGGGATAACAATGTCATTAAGGAAGATACAAATTTTGTCACAGTACTTGATGGGGCAACTGGAGTACTGCAGCCAGGCAGACTTACTCTGTTGCTAGGGCCTCCGGGAAGTGGGAAGTCTATCTTGCAGGCAGCTCTTGCTGGGAGACTAAAGGAAAGTAAAGGTTTGAAGATACATGGAACAATAACCTACAATGGTCTAGACATTAAAACTTTAGAAGCTGCCAGAATTACTGCCTGGGTGAAGCAGACAGATGTCCATTTGCCTAAACTGACGGTGCTAGAAACTGCTCAGTTCAGCCAAAATTGCGTTCTGGACAGAGAAATGCAAGTGAGGATCTTGAAGGCCCTTTTAAAACGTAAGAAGATGCTGCAAGAAGAGTCAGCAACTGCAATGGAGACCAAGCTTGTTCCTGGAGGTGGTGCTCCTCGTCAATTTCAATGTGCTACCGTCTCTCGTACAGATTTCCAAACTGAGGAAACCTTCACCAGTGGTTTAATTGCTGCACTGGACAAACAGCTTTCAAATCATTCGCTGGACGCTGATGAGACCTTAGAGGCTCAAGAGCAGGGCACAGCATTGGATGGGTTTATAGGATCAGCATCTCTTGAAACATCTCCCAAAGCTGGAGAGGGCGGGGTAGAAGGCATCCACCAGCTGGCGCACGATTCTGTCTTTGCCGAAGCTGCATCGCTCATTGCGGAGCAGTTGATCATCCATAAATTGCAGTCACGTCTGGTCATTCGGTTGTTAGGCCTCCGACCTGTCCAGGACAGTTACATTGGCGACGCACTGACGAGAGGAATTAGCGGAGGCCAGAAACGGCGTGTAACATTAGCCGAGGAGCTCTGTACTGCAAGAAACATAGTATTGATGGATCAGATAAATATTGGGCTTGATAGTGCAACCACGTACAGCCTGGTCTGTTTGCTTTCCAAGATTGCTAAGAATTTGAGAAAAGCTGTTCTAGTTTCAATGCTGCAGCCTCAAGCAGAATCCTTTGAGAAGTTTGACGATGTTATGTTGATGTTTGAAGGCAAAGTTCTATACCATGGTCCTAGAGATAAGATCATTGAATATTTCGAGGAGTTTGGGTTCAAGTTGCCAGATAGAAAGGGACCTGCAGCCTTCTTGCTGGAGCTCTGTACTGCTCCAGGTCAACTGACTTTTGCCACCCCTGCCTTGTTGAAGGTCCATGGACTGACTGAGGAACATCGAACTCCTGAGAATATGTTGAAAAACCCTCCCAAGAAGCTGCTAGTCCCAGCCATTCAAATGTTTGAGGCATTTAAAGAGAAGAGGCACAAGATGACACAGGAAGAAGAAGGAGGAAAAGAGCAGCTGGAAGGGCCAGCAATAGCAGCAGCAAATACGGCCGTATCCGATTCTACCATCTGGCCGCCACGAAAACCTTTCATCAACAACCTGGCTGCGTCTATAAAGCTGATATTGATTCGACAAATGAAGCTAGAAGGAAGAGAAAGGGGTATACTCCTCATTCGTCTTTTTCAAATTGTCCTTCTGGGCATCATTTATGGCACGTTGTTTGATGTTTTTGGCAACACAGCGGAGGTGGATGGGCGCAACGTAATTTCTCTGTGCACTACTACTGTACTGGGAATGTCCTTTCTAGCTGTGCCTCAGGTCTCCATTGTGTTCTCAACAAAATCCGTGTTTTTCAAGCACAGAGATGGCAAGTTTTTCCCTCCAGTGGCCTACGTCGTGGGCACTGTGTTGCCTCAATATGCTATAGGCGCCGTAGAAACTGTGATTTTTTCATCTCTAGTCTACTGGATAGTAGGATTTTATGCGGCTGCAGCACAATTTTTCACTTTCGTGCTCATTTTATGGTCTGCTCTAGTTGCTCTTGGAGCACAGTTTCGACTGGTCGCCTATCTGGCCACGTCTTTTGTCGGAAGCAACACCACTGTCTCCTTTCTCATGCTGCTTGCAATCATAACAAATGGTTTCACTATTATCAAGACTGAAATCCCCAACTATGTTATTTGGATCTACTGGATGAATCCTGTCAGTTGGGCAATTCGGTCCTTGGCCATCAACGAGCTCAGATCTCCAAGTTTCGACCAGCCTTCTGGCGAGGCCACTGAGCAGACGGTGGGTGAGGTGACACTGCAGACGTACGGATTTTTCACGGAAAGTGCTTGGATTTGGTACGGACTGGCCTTTCTGTGGGGGAGCACTTTTGTCTATATGGGCTGTGGAGTGGTTGCCCTGCATGTGAGAAATCCTCCTCGTGAGAGACCGATCATCTCTACGAAGGACGCCCGAAAGTCACTGCAGTGGCAGGCCATAGCCTGGAAAACGAACGCATGGATGTCACAACGCAGGATTGTTGAATCTATACCCTTTAAAAGGAGTAGAGAAGTAGAGGGAAAGGAGGGGGGGAAAAGGGAGAAACTTGACTATAAAGCCCCCCCGCTGATCTCTCTGGTGTGCAGAGATGTGTGGTACTCTGTGCCTCACCCAGCCAACAAGGGCGAGACACTACATCTCATCAATGGCATATCCTTCTTTGCAAAGCCTGGCACATTGACAGCATTGATGGGAGGCTCTGGGGCTGGCAAAACTACCCTGATGGACTGTATCCTTGGCAGGAAGACTATTGGCGAAATCAAAGGCGAGATCCTCCTCAATGGGAAGCCGGCCACCCCCGGCATCTGGTCCAATCTCGCTGGTTATGTGGAGCAGTTTGACATTCTCACAGCCCAGTTGACGGTCAAAGAGACTGTGGAGTTCAGCGGTCGTTTGAGATTAAATGAACGCCAATACACGCAGGCTGAGGTCAAGCAGACGGTCGCTGATGCCCTGGCCATGGTGGAGCTGGAGGATGTCTGTGACAGGGTGGTGGGCTCAGCATTGGCCCCTTCATTGTCGGCAGAACAATGCAAGCGCGTTTCCATTGCAGTGGAGATAGTGTCAATGCCTGCAGTCCTCTTCTTGGATGAGGCGACCAGTAATTTGGATGTCAGGGCAGCCGGGGTTGTGATGAGAGCCGTCAAAAATGTCGCGGCCAGTGGACGGACGGTAGTGGCCACCATTCATCAGCCCAGCATTGAAATTTTCGAGTCTTTTGATAGGCTCTTGCTTCTCAGAAGGGGTGGCATGGTAGATTACTTTGGAGAGGTAGGAGATCACAGCAGAAATGTGATTTCCTACTTCCAGGATTTCTCCGGAGTGCCTCCCATTGCACCGAGCTACAACCCCGCCTCGTGGATGTTGGAGGTCACTGGTGCGGCTGCGTCCACAGTCTTTACCAGCACTGATGCCGATTTTGCAAATGAATACAGTCACAGCAAGCTTCACGAAGAAAACATGGTTGAAATGGCGAACATAATCTCTGAAGGAGGAAAGCTGGGTGTTGCGGATGCAGGCATGCGTTTGACGTCGAGTGCGACCCAGAGAAAGCAACTCATTAAGAAATACTGGCTTATTTATTGGAGGAGTCCGAACTATAATTTTATTAGAATTGTCATGACTGTTGCGATTGCTCTGGTATATGGCCTGATCTTCCTGAACAAGGCAGATTTTGGGAGCATTGCTTCCGTGGCTTCCATCCAATCAATCAGCGGCGTTATCTTCTCGATGGCTAATTTTCTTGGCATTTTTAACACCCTGAATGTCCAGGCCATAGTCAGCCAAGAGAGGTCAGTATTTTATAAAGAGCATGCCATCGGAATGTATGGACCTGGCTCTTTGGCCATTGCCAGCGCACTTGTGGAGATTCCGTTTCTGCTCATGCAGGGCCTCATCATGTCGGCCGTTTCGTACTGGATGGTGGGATTCGAAGCGGTTGCATGGAAGTTTTTCTATTTTATGCTGCTTTTCACGCTTTCGATTACCATGTCTTGCTTTTTGGGCCAGTTTTTGGTGTATGCCACTCCCACTCCAGTGTTGGCTCAACTCCTGGCCACAATGACGACTCAACTCATGGTCTTGTTCTGTGGCTTCTTGGTCCCTTACCCCACCATGCCTCAGGGCTGGCAGTGGCTCAATCGCATCCTCCCTACGACATGGACTATGTATGGAATAATGGCAAGTCAGACCGGAGATTCTTCGGTGCCCATGGAGCCAAACAGCGTGCCTGGCAACCCAAGTATTGGCACTGTGTCCGAATATGTGAACTGGTTGTTTGGGTATGAGTACAGCTTTATTTGGTGGTGCCCATTGATACTGTTTGCTTATTGCCTGTTTTTAAGAGTGGCAACTGCTTTGATGCTCAAGTATGTGAGTTTTTTAAAGAGATGACGTACTGTGCCCCCCCTTGTGTGTTGAGCGTGGACAGATCAGCGACAACACTGTCTAATCTAGATATCTTCCCACCCACTTGGTGATTTGATGCAAATACCCTACCGATGTATCTTGCATCTTGTATCCTATGAATTTACAGAACTTTTGTATTCTTACATGCCATCAAATGGTAAGCAAATATGTAGCACGTACTATTGTCTTCCAGGGCAAATGTGTATAAAGGATTCACACTGTCAGCAGAGACGTCAGATCTTCAGCTAAGAATTTCAATGCGTCCAAACGGGAGGGGCTCTTTTCATCCAGGATGTAAAAGTGCCCTCCGCGGCTGCAATCAAACTCATACACGTTTTAGTTTTAGCAATACACACAACTAGAGTGGAAGTTTCTTCTAGAGGAAGTCAGAATTCGCATTTATACCAACTTCCCTCATTCGTTCCCATTTTGGACTTGAAAGCTTTCAAAAACTAAGGACCCACCTGAATATTTTCTCTTCATGCTTGCCCGCTGGAGAATGCTCCCTCCATCCTGTGAAATGCTCCTCAGGAAACCTGCAAAGAAGGGAGAGCTCTCAGATAAGATATGCCTGATTGTAATACCATTTCACCAAGTACTGCTTCCTTCTCTAAAAATTATAGTATACTTTACTTTTGATGTGTTTTTGATGTTTTCTCCCCATCCTGCATGTCAACACTTTGACAACAGCAACCTCTGCACCACCTGCGACCTACCTTGTCTCGTCAGCTGCTCGCAAAGCGGTGACCGCACACGGGGCACAGTCGTGTGGTTGTGCCACATAGTTTTCTGCAATTCTGATATCAGCCTGCAGCAGCTTGTAAAACATATTTGAGAAAAAGGGATCTCCACTAGCAACCGCTTGATGCATGCCATATCGAATCTCCCAATGCCTCCAAAACTCCTCTTCAGGAAGGTCAGCCAGTTTGACCCCACGCGTTTCCTCAGGGTCCACGGGGTTTGCAATGCTGCCAAGGCTAGGCGACCTATTGGCTGAAGCATAGAGCTTTCGTGGTACTGGAAGGTTTCCACGTCTTTCAATCTCCCGGGAGACCTCAAAGGCAATCCACGCACCGAGGGAATGACCAAAGAGACAGTAAGGCTTCTGGTCAGCGAGCATGGGTGCAATAGCATCCACAGTAGCAATTACCAACGCACTCATAGAATCGTAAGGTTGTTCTCCAATTCTTGAGTTACGTCCAGGTAGTTCTACAGGACATACCTGTGGAAATATATATGATATACCGCTGTTACACTCTGCCGGGAAAATTGATCTGAAGCCATGACAGCCTCCGTTTTGGGCAGTAACTTTACCTCTACGGAGGAGGGAAGTTGACTACTCCACTCCAAGAAAATCCATGATCCACTACCTGCCGGAGGAAAGCAAAAAAGTCTTAGGCTCGTAGGGTTCTGGGCGACTGATGCCTTCTTCAGTATCCATTTTTTACTGCTTTGAGACATTGAACATGTTGCGAATAGATATACTTTACATTTGTATTCGGCTCGTTCATAAAAAAATTAACAGTAGGTCTCTTCTCTTTGGGGCAGGCACGCATGCACCCCACCCAGGCTTTGGGCCAGGCACACAATGGTGGGATCCTGTCTCATGAATTACATACATACTAGGCTGTCGACATTGACAGCCTTCCACCTTCAACAGTAGATTTGCTTACCTGGGCAATCTATAATTCTCTCTTCCTCACACGCCAAGGAGCATGCAGCCAGCTACATCTGCTATCTTTCCCCACATTCCGTCTTCACTGCATTGGAGAGAAGGATGTGGGCTGCACAATTTCCACAGAAGATTCTAATACCAGAGGGGTAGTATCCTCCATACTAGCCGTCCACTGGTCCACAAGGTTTGCTTTGTCCCGTGCCAGCTTCCTGGCTTGAAGCGATGAGTATCTCCAGATTATTACAACCCGCAACTTCTGACCCAAATCACAGTGTCCGACAAAGACAAGATCGCCTGCATCTGGTATAGCTACCCTCGCCTTGATACCCTGCGCCATAGCCTGGAGAAAGGTACCTCTGGCCCCAGTGGCCAACATGTAATATCGGATTTCGTAGATTGGGTTAGCGGCCCCCTGAGGAAGCTGTTGAAAGGCTTCAAAGCCCTTCCACCCTGCATACTCCAGCACCTCTATAGCAGGTATATAGATGGCATTCTCCTGTGAGTGAGACTAGGTAGTCATTTTCATACGTTTCTTATTCCTCGTCTATTGCAGATGAAGCCCCTGACTAGGTAAAATCGTCTTGCTGAGTGGAGCTGGAGAGAAGGAGTTCCACCTTCGAGACCTGACACTGAAAATGAACGAATGGGACAACGTACCTGTGCCCTCATGCAGGGCTTGCTTCTTCCAAGATATTCTTGCTGCCATTCTTTGTCATTTGCGCCAGCTTTGCGACAGGCATCACGGTGATCAAAATCAGTGTAGGCATACACGTGCACAATTTTGTTGAGCATCCCCACATCGGTATTAAACATGCTGAAATGTGGTTGAGGGAAGGAATTTGAGTACATACAGGTGTGGGATAAAACCAGCAAAGTCAAAACCAACAAACATTAGGAATGTGGTACTCACCCAACAATAGGCATCAATGTTTGACGCTTAGGGAAATACTCTGCCGTCAAGGACAAGAACTCCTTGACAGAAGCTGGCTTCAAGGTATATTCTCGAATTTCGATCACACTCTATAGGGTTTGGGGTAGATCGCTGAAATCCAGTGCTTGTAGAATCATTTGTAACGAGATAAACGCAATCAAGGTCACCAACACTCACCATCCGGGAATCACCGACTCTTAATAGGCCAATTCAATTTTATATCCTTTACGACTTAATATTAAGATGGATATCTGAGATTTTGATTGTTGATGCTTGGTATGCAAGGAGTCCGATTTTCGAGGGCCACAATGTCTTGGGCATCTGGGTTGTGCTTTCCGTTGCTGTCCCTTGCTTCTGCAAACCAGGGCTTAGGATTAGGCTGACTTGAATGCTGTATGGACAGCTTTTTTCTAATTTGCAATCTATCTTACTATAGGAGTCCTGATACTGCATATGAAATTTCCCTGCTTTAAATCTTCATTCTTGGTATTCATTGAACCTTACAGACCCAGCGAAATGGAATTTTGAGGGGTTCGAAATGCTTGAAAAATGTATAGAACACTTGACACTATGTCCACTCTTTAGAACTTTCTTGTTAGTACTATAGGTTGCCAGACAGTGATTATATACTTGATTGAATTTTTTTCCGCCCTAGGCTAATTTCTCAAGCTGTCCATGATAGAGGCAAGGTTCAGGTCTACCGCCGCTTCATTCACAGATCCAATAGATCTGTTAATCATAATACTGCAAGCAAGCACTTTCTCCAATTTTCCAGAAAGTGTGATCGCTAGGTGTGTGAAGGGGCTTCAGGTGCTCCTTGGCAATAGGTGTTAGGTGACTGTCGTTGTGCTGACGAGGATGGAGTGAGAGGTTGCTGATTTAAACAGTTGAGAGATTGAGGAACAATATGGCAATATCGGTGTTTGCTTCTTTCTTTCTTTAAACAGTGGCTCGTGAGGAGATGGTGGCTATGGATAGGAACCTACCAGGGGTTTGGTTGTGTGAGGGCAGTCATACGAAGACCCAGGATGATCCTCGTCAGCTTGCCTGATCTCCATGCAGCAGAGGCCATCAACTCCTGATAACGGCAAATGCACGTGTATCACGACACATTTCGGAAAAGTTATGTTTAAGAAACCTGCTCCTGAACCAATCAAAGAGAAAAGTAACAACATGGGCTTCGGTACCGTTCGTGCAACTCCTGTAAGTTTTCTGCTTGAGAGTGCAATTCCTTGATGTTCGTGTCGTGGTTTCGGAGCCACCACTGAGGTGGTGATCTGAGCTGTAGGAACGCTTGGAATGATTTTGAACGTGTAAAGTAACGAATTCACTGCCCGGTTTGCCTTACCACTCTCCCTGAACTGCAGATGATCTCCGTCTCTGACGGTGGCAACCAAGTCTCTGGTTCCCTGAACCTTAGATTCCAGCACAACGATAATGATGTTCATGTAAGTTTGCACAGGCACTGGATTCGCTCGGCTTTTACAACCCTACGTCGAAACATTAACTGCCTTGGCCTTCCTCTGTATTTGTAGGTTCGTATCGCTGATAGCTGCTTCCGTGACGGGAATGGTTTCAATGCTGATGGCTTGAGCTTCGGTCTTCGCAAAGCTGGCGGCTTGGAGCTTGTTTACGACGCTGGTGAGTGGTTGTTAATTCTGGCTGCAATTCTACTATTTCAATCCCAATTCTAAACGGTACCACGCCCTTTGCCCTCTGTAGGAAACAATAATCCATGGGTACGCCTTCGTGATAGCGTAAATGTGCGCGACAAGAACGTTGCACTGGTGAGTTTCCTGATGCCTCTGATGATTACCTTTTGAGACTGTATATCTTCATGTCGTTTGTCTTATCGTGTCATTTCTACCCTAAAATGCAGCGCTACACTCACCAAATCAGAAGTGGAGGTACGTGGAAGTGTCGAGCTCGACTCGATCATCGTTTGTTCAACTCTCGAAACTAACGTCTGACTCAACTTTCGTCCAATCTTACTCTGCAGATGCCAACGTCGAAGCAACTGTTGGTGTTGATGACAACAATGACGCCAGAGTCACCTATAACTTGACCAACTTCAGTGGCCCAGACCACCGCAATGTTACCCTTGGCTGGATTCACCGCCATGACGACCTTACCATTGAGCCATCCTACAATCTTGGAACTGAGTCACTTGCTGCAGCTGTTACCTATCGTGTCGATGATGAAAATTCCCTCAAGGCTCACTTTGACCTCAATACAAACAATGGCAAGCTTGTGTGGACCAACACTGGTGCCCTTGGTGGTGGTGGAGCCCTTCGCGTAACTGCAACTGCTGCCTTGGAAGGAGGCAACGTCAAGCAGGTACCAAGCCTCCTCCTTGAGAAGGACTGGGATTTTGACGCCTAAATTTATCCCGCATGACTCGGCTTTATAGGCCACCCGAGAAGAGTTCAAAGAAAAATTACCGTCGTTCATTTAAAAGTAGCGCTACAGATATTAATGGTTTTTGATTGAGTTGATAGGATATACACAGGAGTGGAATTTTCTAAGTGCGTGGCTTGTTAGTCAAGCAGCAATTTTGACAGTGGAGTGTGAGTGCTGATCCAGCTTACTGTGCGAGTTTGTTTTGTTGTTGTTTTTTGTAAGAAAAGCATTTTGTGTTTACCCCGTCAGAAAGACTTCTTTGCTTTTAATTTCTAATTGTACATCATCCGGGGCCAATAGCTTTCTGCAATCCTCATACCTCAAAAGCATCCGAGCGATCGTAGCTGAGCAGGTCTTCGTCTCGTCCACCTCCATGCACTTTATCAACGCACTGGCAAGGGCCGGTTCGCCACAAAGCCCAAGCAGAGAGACTCCAACTGGTCCAGTGCGTGATATTGCCCACGCTTGCTGAGAAACTGTCGGCTCTGTGAATGATGAAATGTCCCTGCAAAGTGTCCGAACAACCTCTCTCAAGCATTCCAGCAGGCTCTTACGGATGGCTGTACTGCACTCATGTGCATTTAAATTCTCCACGAGGGCAGAGATTATGAATGCTGGTATCATGCTCACCCTCTCAGGCAGTTTGTTTGCTTCAAATGCAGCCTGTAAATCATATGGAAGCGTAGATATCGATGAATTCTCTATCCTATCTAAAAGAAGCTTCCAATAAGGATCCCCTGTTCCCTCCATGTGTTCTGGTGTCTGCAAAAAAGGAGCTGAATTTGCCATCAAACCTTTGCCTTCCTCTTTCAACTGCCATTGAGTGTTGCCACTCCACTCTGCCAGTTCTTTCAGTCTTTTCAATGCCCAGCTTTTCATTATTTTTTTATCTGGATATGCTGCCTGGAACATTTCCACAAGTCTGCTGGCGGAGAATTTTGGATGCTTTTTCAAAATTGCCAACAAGAATGGGACTAACTCTTCTGGTTTCTCTTTACCATTTGTGGGGCACTTTTTGATCTTGCCAGGAGATGAAACACCTGTGGACTTTACTTCCTCAGCACACAGATTTTCTGGCATTTTGAACTGATATTCTCTATCTAAAATATCTACTGCCAGCCCATCAAGAAGAGCACCATCGGCCTCTACATAATTAGCAGCAGCACGCTCCTCAGCCTTATCAGATAGTACTGGCAAACGGCTGACAATCAGAATTTTATGACATCTGCGTGCCCTTTCTATCTGTGCTTCCAACACTGCTCTCTTCTGAGCAAGTTGAGGGTCCAGTTGACTGCCTCCCTCCTCTATTGGCAGTTCAACCATGACCGCATCATCCCCACCTTTATCTTCTTCTTCTTCATCTTCGTCTTCTAGCTGCACGCCCTCGTCTTCGGAGAGATAGCCATCTGCCACCATGAATGAATCCTCAACCTCACTTTCAACCACCATAACATCATCTTCGTCTGAATCTTGACCCATCAAGTCCGACCCTTCAGGCTCTTCTTCCCACTCCAAGTCGCTCATGACCTCATAATCTATCTGCTCATCCTTGCCCAGAAAATTTCGAGGTCGTATGGAAGGGCATGTGCGAGTGTGTGAGCCATAAAAAGCAGGCCGTGCCGAGTCTGCGGGGAACCAAACAAATTTGCGACGGTATGTTTTCAGAGAGGCTCTGTCTATACCCCTGTCCAGCAGCCGAAGGGCTGCAGCATTTGACACATCGATGCCATGCTGTCCTGGACAGCGGGCCCATGTGGCCGGAAGACCTGGCAGCATTGCAGCCCGCTCGTTGACCCTCTCCCGCCTTTCTGCCTTGATGGTCGACAATGCATGCCTCCAAGAAGCTTGGACATCTTCCCATGCGAGGGGAGGCTGATTCAGAAAGGCGTCTACCCGATGAGATGAATCTCCC
>JAAMXV010000361.1:0-31068 GCA_019693495.1 Axilococcus clingmanii
TGCATGTAGATAACTCCTATTCTTCCAAAGGAGGCATCATTTTTAAAGAAAATGAGGTCACCTCCAATGCATGCAATGTCACATTTCATTTCTTTTTGCAAGAGACTTTTAAGGTATGTTTTACAATTAGTATGGGTAAATTCGTCTAGGTGGCGTTGCACCATCATCAAATGATGCATGCCCAACCAATTTTCCATCGGACAGATCAACAGCAGCTGACACAGCTGCCAAGGCTGCAGCTGAACCAATTGCTACTGGTAATCTACCGATTCTCAAACCTAACACAGCTCCTGCAAATGCACCTCCAAGAGAACCATTGATCCAATCCCTCTTGCCGCGAACATTCTCAAGAACACAATCGACGGTACTGTACGTCAACGTGACTGTGCCAAGAGTTGCACCATACTGCAGCATCACACTACCTGTCCGTAATAAAGCTGGCCAAGGTTTATTCCTGAGAATGACAGGCACATCACCCCAATTTGAAGCTACGGCACCCAAAATAGCGCCAGCTGCAAAACCAGTGCCCAGACCAATTGCCATCCTCGTCGGACAGTCTTCGGGCACTTCTGAAACGACCATATTTTTCAATCCCAACTCAGGAAAACCTATGTATAGACGCCTAGAACTTTCTAGCTACAGCTCCCGGGCAGCTCTAGGAAAATTGCAACCCAGAGAGTCAAGATTGAACCGTCCACAGCTTGCAGCTGGTGTACTATATCTGCTATATTTTATCAATTGTACAGGTCAATAAAAAATAGCTGATGAGGGGCGAAAAACATTTCCCAAATCGGACCTCTTTTTGCGCCCAAATTTTTTAAAGACGGTTTCTCTCCATGGCATTACCTCGCTCCTTTAATTTCCAACGTCTAAGATATCATTCGTTAATAAGAAAAGTTATCATACTGGTTGGACAGCTGTTGAGCCGTAATATTGTGCAGCTATCACGCTTTTACATCTTGCTGGTGACTCTCGACTGTTATAATCTTTGTAAAACAAAGCGACCTGAACAGCGGTATTTTAATTTGAGGCTAGAGAAACATCCTTTCAGTCACAGATAACTGACGCAGAAAGCATCTGATCTGAATGGAGGAAATCAAGAAGTCTTGTGCATACTTCTATGACGAAGAGGTGCGTAAACCTCTCTGCCGCCAAGTTTCTTTACTTTTATTGGTTTTGCAACAGCTTAAACTAAGTATAAGAACTGGCTTCTTTTGGGAATCCTGCTCGACAATGAATTATAATTTATCACACCCTTCTTCTTCACAGATGACAAACTATAACTATGGTGGAGGAAATCCAATGCGTCCACATAGAGTTCGTTTGACCACAAACCTTGTCAATGGTTATGGTCTGACCGACAAGCTAAGAGTTTTGAGACCAAGGGCCCGAACTCGTGAGGAGATTATGGAATTTCATGCTGATGATTATGTGGATTTCTTATCCAGTGTCAATCCAGATAATCAGGAGGAGTTCCAAATGCAGATGAGGCGCTACAACTTAGGAGCTGCAGGGGAGGCTGACTGTCCGGTTTTTGATGGGATGTTTGAGTATTTTCAAATATATACAGGCGGCAGTGTTGGAGGAGCAGCTCTACTCAACGAAGGTGAAAGTGACATTGTTATGAACTGGAGTGGAGGTATGCATCATGCCAAGAAGGGCGAGGCATCTGGATTTTGTTATATCAATGACATTGTTTTGGCAATTCTTGAACTTCTCAAAGTTCATCACCGTGTGCTTTATGTGGACATTGATATTCATCATGGAGATGGGGTAGAAGAAGCATTTTACTGCACAGATAGGGTCATGACAGTGAGTTTTCACAAATATGGTGACTTTTTCCCCGGTACAGGTGCTGTAGGGGACGTGGGATACGGGGGAGGAAAGCTGTACTCTGTCAATGTACCATTAGGAGATGGTATGGATGATGACTCCTATTACAGGCTCATGTTTGAACCAATTATGAGCAAGGTCATGGACATGTATCAGCCTGGAGCAATTGTCGTCTGCGCTGGTGCTGATTCCCTATCGGGAGATAAATTGGGGTGCTTCAATCTCTCTCTGCAAGGCCATTCTAGCTGCATTGAGTTCTTGGCAAAATACAATACTCCAATGTTGGTGTTGGGTGGAGGTGGTTACACTATGCGCAATGTTTCTAGATGCTGGTGTTATGAAACCGGAAGATTGCTGGGGTTAGATTTGCCTGATGAAATTCCAACAGCAGCGTACGGGGATTATGATTACTTCATGGATACACATAGGCTTAGAATAGAAGTCTCTAATATGAAGAATGCAAACACCAAGGAGCAATTGGAGCGTATTAAAACAGACATCTTAGCAAACTTACGTGATCTCCCTCCAGCACCTAATGCAGCAATGACTCCCATAGCTCCAAAGGCAGAAAGGGAAGAGCTGCCTGAAGAGGAGATGGAGGAACGTGGTGGAGGTCAAGCTTACGATGATAGAAGAGTTAAAGAAGACCACGATTATGCCTCTGATGATGAAAATGTGGGACCGGCTGCTATGGAAATGGATGAGAGTGGTGCTGCATCAGAACCAGCTATGCCGCCAGCAGCCGCTACAGAAGAAGATGGGCCCTCGGCAATTATCAAGGAGGGCTCACCAGATGAAGATTTTGTCAATGGCAGTACTGCAGCTGTAGAAGACCAAGTAGAGCAGGTGCCAGATGATATCAAGGACGCTGCAGCTTAATCATTTACATGTAATACTATCACCACTATCTAAACGCCTGTCTTATTGCTTTTACAGCTAGTACAGCCGTTGCAGAACTCAATGTAAACCACGTTGCTGCGTAGTTGAGGTGATCCTGAGGACTGACACTAAACTCCATCAAGTCTCCCATACTTCTAGGCAAAGGATAGGTCTCCTCTATCCTAGGCATCGCTCCTCTGCCAGCAAGTATGTCCATTGTGGTTGGGAGGTTGTTGGTCTTGGCTGTTAATACCGCACATTTGTCATCCGTCATTGCTTCAACAAGGCAACACTCCTCTATTCCAGCATAGCGTGCCATTTCTTCTTGCTTGACGGAGAACCAGTTACCCTTATCTGGCTCATTATCTGGTACAAATTGGCTTGGGGTTTCTCCACAATGTATTATCCCGCGAACAGATGTATGTTGGGGTCTCAAATTAGATCTTCCATCCCTCCAAGATGCTGGAACCCAGCCTTCAATTATTAAGGCACCCCTCTTTTCATTCTTAGGATCTATCAGGGGCGTTACCGCCAAGTAGCCTTGTTTGGTTATGCCTGCTATTGTCCTGGGGCGTGGCCCAACAAACATGGTTCTACTATGCAACATTACCCCGCTGACGTTGACACGCGTGTACTCAGGCAAAGCATCTTGCTGTGAGAACAACTCCACTACATCTTCTGACGAAAACATTGATTTCCTTTCCCTGATAAGATCTTCCTTCCAATGCCGTCTATCAAGCTGCCACTTCCCTAAATAAGCAGCTATCCCAGCAGGCGCCAGCAGTAGAAGACCGCTCCAAGTCCTCTTGCTTCCTTGCTGGCGATTCTGCGTCTCTACAGCACCATTTGTAGGAGCGAATGTTACGTTCGAAGTGGAGAAATTAAGGCGTGGAGTGTAGCAGAACCGAACAATTTCTGGTCCCCTGTGCAATCTCCAGTTCCTGAGCAAAGCTCCCATGAGTCAGACGCGATTGTTGAAATTCAACTTGTTTAAATTCTTATGAATGCATGGCTTGTAGGTGTGTATCAAACAAAAGTGCGCAATTCCCGCAACAATAACTAACCATGTAAATATGTAGAACATTCGTCCTCTGCGGGATTGACCTGACGACGTCTGATTGATGCAGTTTGGTTTACATCCAACCTATTACGAGTTGCCCAGGCTGTCCATGATCGATAATCATTTTGATGGACAGACATATGGTAGCATGGCATTGTTGACTACACTACCTTTGAATGATGAGGCCCCCATCTGACATAACTGCATCATGGCACCACTCCCGCCAGGACTTCCTCACTTCAACTGAGGCTTCCGCCTCCAGCTTTGTCTTTTACGAGTCCTTGGTTCAATATGCGAGTTATTCCCTCGCTGATTTTGTTGGTTGATCCCTGCCGGCATGCTCCACAGGAATTGTGTAAGACATGAAGACACTCTCGAGCCCTACCTATCTCGCGCATTTTTGGTCACAGTTTCAGGCAGCTCCCTTGGAAGTCCAGCTGTCAAGTTCTTCAAGGAAAAATTTATCGACATCAAACATGTGTGAGCGTAATTCGTTTTCCAAAATACAGTCGCGTCATTTTGTATTAATGTTTCATTTTGTTCATTAAAGCGTGACGACTCCGAAGCAAGCGATTTTGGATACGAACGACAATGACTGGTCTCAAACACGTCTTTTCATCTTTCTTTATTATGATTCTACTCCTCAATCTTACAAATGGTTTTGAAGACATTAGAGGGCAGCTGATTGGCAATCTGAAACATGACCGCCGTCTTTTGTCTGGCGCCAAGCCGTGTACATCCACAAAAAAGTTGACCCTGACTTGGACATTATACATGAAGCAAAAGTATGGGACTGACACATTCACTGTTGAATGTGGAACAACAATAGTTTTTGACTGGTATGGGGAGGCCCATGGTGTTGCCCGCATCAGACACAAGGTGTGTCCAAAGCATCCAAGAGGATACATGACAATTAAAGGCGGAGTACCCAGTGCAACAAGCACAAAAACGGTATACAAGACTAGTAGGCCAGGGAAATTATACTTTTCTTGCCAAGTATATGGTCACTGTGAGAGTGGTCAACTCATTGAAATCAAAGTTGTTCCCTCCAAGGTAGTGCCTCCAAAACCATCTGCAGCCCCCAGGGAGTTTTGCAAGAACAAAAAAGTGGGCATTCATCCATCTCCATTTTCTTGCAAAGAGTTTTACAAATGTGGCTCAGATCAGGCATGGAAATTTCAATGTCCAAAGGGAACAGTATTTGACCCGAAGCAAAAGGTTTGTCAAGCCGACTATTTAATTGCATGCCACACTATATGATATGTACAGATTGGATCACTACTTACACTATCTTATTTACCAATACAAATTCATGTCACTGTATATACTACACATACCTATCCCTCTTCAATATCTTTGAATTGCCCACTTCCTTCAATAGAACCTCCTTCGTATTCACAAGTGAAGCTTGCCTGGACCAGCTCCAATTGTGGACCAGCAGTATCTGACTTTGATGGTATCTCTGTTGTAAGAATGGACAATAGTCTCTGATTAAATACATATTGAAGTCTTGGCAATGGAAGATCATTTGGCTCATAAGCAAACGGGTCCTCCAACTCCCTGGAGGTCTCTTGCAATGCCCAAAATGTCATAGCACAAACTACTGACAAGATGATGCCCATGGAGAGGCTTTGAATTGTGGCAGCAATAACAAAGGGAACAGTGAACTGAAATGCAAGCAATAAAATGATCATCAATTGAGCCCACGGAAATGGGAATGGGGTGTCAATTAAGTAGCGACATCGCTCAAACTTCTGGAGACCCAAGCCCAGCTCTGTCCAGGCAGTAGCCATGATTGGAGCAGGCATGTCTAAACCACCCTCCGTCATACGCTTGCGCAACCTTTCATGAATCCACATGAATACTCGATACACTCTTTCACTGCCACCTGGTATGTAGGGGCTTTTGTCTGCCGAAAATAAATGGCTGTGGAAGGACCTTAGAGGGCTTGGTCTCCTTACATTCGTTTTTATTCGGGCTGGTGTTGGGTCCAGGGCTACACTCTCTGTTCGCGAGACTGGAACACCCTCCAGTTCAATCACAGGGATTGGAGTGCATTTCAGGTATCGTTCCCTACTTTTATGATCAGAACTTAGCATAAAGTATTTGGAGAATGGTGCCTTGTAGCCAGATACAAAGCTTGAATCCCAAGGTGGCAAGTGTTCTGTGGCATGGGTGCATAAATTGTTCAGATCAAAATCAACTCTGAGGAATTGCAATGCAAGACCGTGCACAAGACTGAAGTAGTGCGCCATATCTCTGCGGAAATCTAATCTCCCCTTATCCATTTGCTTATCCCAATCAGTGGCCTTACATCCACCATCAAAACTAATTATTTTTGTATATGAATCCACCCAGGATGCGGTCATAGCCTGCAGTGAAGTTCTGCCGTCCTGGTAACGACCATAAGAAAAATTAATTCTGAATACCACAACAAACCCAAGGAGGCTTGAGAAAATGATGTAGCTTGTAACTCTTCCAGATATATAGACACTATCTGAATAATCATCGAGCAAAACATAAAGGAGGGTAGTTTGAAGAGCTGCCAGAAAGCCCCATACAATACTTCTTGTCACAGCGGACCCATACAGTCTGAGAGGTTGTGAGTGTTGTATTATGGCTACCAAAACTTTCCACACATGCTTAATCATCGTACCTGGTCAGCAAGTGCAGCCCACAGTAGTGCTTGCGATAAGTGATCATCCCGGAATTAAGAGGACGAATGGGGACAATTTAAAGCTTCATCGTATAATGCAAAGAAAAATTCTGGGAAAAAAAATAGCATTAAATTACTGTAACACCGATCAGAAGAATAGAGTCAAGTGAGCATTAGGGAGCAATGCTCCAGGGAAACATGGGACCAGTGCCACCTTTTATAGCACAGCGCTTGGTGAGGCAACATCTGTGGACATATAAAATACAATTAAAGAGTGCATCACAATTGAATTCTGTGACACCTAGTGTCCGGCATCCATTTTGGACATTGTGGGAAGCATGGCGTATCAAAGGCACCATCTTCCTTGTCTTCAGGTGGAGTAGCTCCAAAAGCAAACTGGCACTCAAATGTCTCATAATCTGGGGTCATGGTCAAAGGCAAACCCATATCTAGATCAAAGAATCTCTGAGTAGGAATTTTGCAGCTATTGATGCATATTGATGCGCATCCCGACTCCTCTAAATATCTACACCTTTTAACAAGTACTCCCATGCCTTTACCAATGTCACCACCATTGATTGGCACATCATTAATCTCACAGGGTCCCATCAACCACTGGCATGTCAGCCAAGTAGCCCAGGCATTCATCTGGCAAGAGAAGTGGGGAAACGGTTTCGAAAACAGTACTTTGAATGCTCCAGGCAGCCAAGTCGGGAAAAGAGACATCAGTATTGCCCTGGTTATTTCTTGGGTCTTGATAGGCTGCAAAGAATTCAACTGACGTGTCATATCTATAATAGCACTATAGCCACTCATTTTAGAATCAGTCCCAAGAGCTTTTGCCATTCTGCCCCTAAACAAAGTATATACAACACGATTGAGCGGGCTTTTATCTATGGAGGAGTAGTCTGGAGGTGGGTCGCTAGGCCCTCTACTCATTTCACTACTAGTGGAAGTAGTTGCACAGTGACATGTTGATTTGTAGTACGCATTTGATTTTCGTTTAAGGGCCGAACTCGAAAGCGCCGAGTGGCCGTGAGAACGAAATCTCGTGGCGAGAACTTCGTTTCGCATTTCTACTGAGCTCGCTCACACGATTTAATATGTTTAAACCTCGTTTTCATAAAAAATTTGAATGCTGTCATCATCTGCATCCAATTCAAAAAATGGTTCGTTAGATACCCCTTTCCCTTGTGCGTAGACTGCTAAGTCAACCCCCATGAGTGCAGGTATGAATGAGGGCAGTTGCTCCAAAAAACCAGCAGGAAATCGTGTTTCCAAAGTAACTTTTCCAGAAGATCTCTCTATAATTCTCAATCTAAGCCATGTGGCTCTCCTACTGGATGAGGTGTCCTTATATGAGCCTTCTTCATCAGCATCAATCGTGGCTTCAAGGGCTTCCTCTCTTTTGTTCTCTGCTTCATAACCTCCATCTGGTTCCAGAATTGTATCTGCTTCTACAACAGCTTTGCTCCCATACTTTTCCAGAACAGGCCGAACAGCATATGTGGCTTCCTGCTCAAAGTAAGTATCGAACCCTATAATGTGTTGCAGTTCACTAAATGAGGGCACGTCTCTGGAAATCTGTCCAGATCTCAACTGCTCCAACGCACTTTGCATGGCAGTAACACTCACACCGAGGAGAGTTAATGGGTATGCACAAAGCTTAAAACCTATATCTTGGAGCCGAGCTGGGGGTAGTATTGGGGTTTTGCCCCCACCCTCGAGCATGTTGGCCATTTTATATCCCCCCTTAACAGTTCTGCAGAAATCTACCATTTCACGTTCAGTTGGTAGAGCATCTATAAATATGACATCAGCACCTGCATCAGCAAATGCAGCCGCTCTCCACAGTGCCTCCTCAAAAGATATTGCTTGACGGGCATCAGTCCTGGCGACTATGATTATATCTTGCCCTTCATCCCTAGCGTCACATGCAGCTCTAATGCGGGCCACTGACTCCGCCCTATCTATCACCATCTTGCCCTTGACATGACCACAGGACTTGGGCCAAACTTGATCCTCAATCAATATACCTGCGAATCCAGCGGAGGCATACCCTGACACTGTACGTTTGACATTCATGGCATTGCCATAGCCTGTGTCTCCATCTCCAATAATTGGAAGTTGGGAGGTTGCCTCGTGTATACTTCTTCCTTGATCCAGCATTTCTGCATAGGATATAAGGCCCGTATCTGGGAATCCTAAACGGGAGGCTGAAGTTGTGAAGCCGCTCATGAATGCAAAGTCAAATCCTGCAGCCTCAATGAGACGGGCACTCATGCCATCATGGCAGGCAGGTCCCTTGTGAGGGGGCGGATATCAGCGTTGGGTGGAAATAACTGGAAATAATTGTTCACTTACCAGAAGAATACCAGGGTCCTGGAGCAGCCTACGCAATTTTAGGGTTCTGGCGGGCTGACTCAAACGACTGCCTTGCGAACATCTAGTGATCAATTTCGGATGACAAGGTTTGCCGGATGTGTTAGAGAAGAAGCACCACATTTTTGTCGATTTATAATGTAGGCACTGAAGTGCACAGCATCTGCAGGCATGTGACTTTGTACTGAGCAAATTACCTGCTTCTTTTCAATACATGAAGTGTACACGTGTACATCCTTTGATGAGGACGAGCGTCAGTCCTTTTCCTGTCCAATAATCCCCTATTAAGGTCCTATTTCGAGTTGCTTAATGTTAGAGGCGTTTTATCAGCAATGCCACCCAAGAAAGTGCTATCCAACTCAGAACTAAGCCAATTGGCTGTTGATTTGACAAAGTCTCCGAGAGAAAAGGCAAACAACTTGCCTTTGCTTATACACAATTTATCTGCAATCGAAGATGATGTAAGTACAGTTAAGATTTGATCGCATGCATGATCGAATAAGTTTGTCATCTTAACATCTCTTTACAGGTACAGAAAAAGCTCATTATACAGCAACTTAAGCTGCATTTTATAGGATGCCATACGCGCCAAGAGAATTTCAGCTCTATTTCTTGTTCTGATAGCGAGACAAAGTACCGGGCTTGGCTTCAACGTCAACACAGGTCTTACACCGCCCAGTTATTGCAGCTGTTGGCTCAGGGAGCCATTGATCCAGGCACAGAGATTGCGGCTTTTGCAGCCCTAATGGAAACCGTAAGGCAGACAAATTATTCTGATCTGGATTTCAAACTCTATAGTCAAGTACTTCATATTCTTTTATGGGGGGCAAAGCCCGCCCCAGAGGTCCTGGGCGCTCTCGTTAGAGGGTTCCTCCATATGGCAGATGTGCGGTATTACACCTTGAAAATAATCGAAAAAGCGTGCAGAAGCCCAAATGTAGAAGATCTAGCAGAAGACAACTGTGATAAAACAAAAAAGAGAAAGCATGGAGAAATGTCAGTTGTTGAAACAGCCGATTTCATCAGAACCGTGCATGACATTCTGACCCATGTCATCCCATTGGCGAGGGATGGAGAGTTAGAATCATGGTGTGGTGCTATTGAAGCCAAAATAGCCAGTCCTGCAGCTGATGCTTTGGGATCCAGGCAGCGAAGGAGACGTGATAAGAGCATGGGTCATAAGAACGGAGCTGAAAATCCTATCAAAGCCAAATGGCTGAATCACAAGCATCATGCACATGCATTTAGCAATGCCTGGATGGCTTTTCTTCAACTTCCATTACCAGACGATATTTACAGGAAAGTATTGGCAGCATTACAAGATACTATCATACCTGGTTTGGTCAACCCTGTACTGTTGGCTGATTTTCTTTCTAGAAGCCTGGATAGAGGTGGGTTACAGGGTATGCTCGCATTGCATAGTATATTTATTTTAGTCACAAAGCATGGGCTAGAGTATTCCCATTTCTATGTCAGACTGTATGGCCTATTGACATCAGAAGCAATGCGATCTCGCCACAGGGCAAGATTCTTCAAATTGGCAGACATATTCCTTGCCTCAGGAATGCTCCCAGCATACACTGCGGCAGCATTTGCTAAGCGATTTGCTCGCCTTGCTCTTGTTGCTTCGCCAGCTGGATCTCTCTTGGCTCTGGCATTTGTTCACAATATCATTCGGAGACATCCAGCATGTATGCAAATGTTGCATCGCAGAGAAGAGAATTCTGTAGCGTTATTTTCGGGACATGACCCCTATGATCCCACTGAAAGGAACCCTAACGAGAGCAAAGCAATAGAAAGCACTCTTTGGGAGGTCACTGCATTGCGACAGCATGCTCACCCTCCCGTAGCTGCAGCATGTCTAGCTCTTGAAAAGGACCTCTCAGACAAGAAGTGCACTGCTGAAGTTGATCTGACCGAGTTTCTGGATGGGTCGTATACTGCTCTATGTAGAAGAGAACTGGCAAGAAGGATCAAGGCGGTGCCGGTGTCAGTGTATAGAACTCAGCCAAGCACACTATTTGAAAACGGCACAGAAGATTTTAAAGGTTGGGATATACAGTACAAATCCAGGATATAATGTAATGCTGTGTCGATAGATGCCTTGACCATGAGTGGTCGATGTGATTGAGAATGTCCTTCACAGTCCTCCTTACACGCGTATAGCACTTGTTCACTCCTACGAAACGCAGCTGGACGGACGCTGAAACTCCTCCGACAAAATGGATTCTGATGACCCATACAGGGAAGCCGAGTTGGCCGAGTTGGCGTATAGAGAGGGACGCTATGATGACGCAATTGACTGCCTGTGCCTTGGTAGCCGTTCTGTTGACACCGAAGTTCAACCGCCCTCTATGTATGCAACGTCATTGTACAACCTGGCATTGCTGCAGTTTAAGCAGGGGAAATTGCACACCTCTGCATGCAGCCTTGCTGCGGCGCTCTCAATGGTCAAGGATACTCCCTCATCCGACTTACCCTCCAGAATTTTATATGCCGCTGCTTTGGTGCATCTGAAACTTGGAAATATAGAAGTATCAGCACAGATGTTAAAAGTGGCATATATTTTGTACGTAGATATCTATGAAGACAATCAGTTGTTCTGGATGAGGCTCATTGAGTGCTGCATTCTACAGCATTCCATCTATGGTGGTGGCTCAGGCGCACCTCATTGTGTACACGGAGGCACACAACAATCGTCCAAGGTGGTTCTTCCAAACTATATTTATTCACCCATTGATGAAACCAGCAAGCCTTCAAATATAGCAGATGCCTTTAACGGGGATGGTGCACCAGATCTATCCCTCCGTGCAGCAGAACTCTACGTACTCAGAGCAAAATGTTCGACGCCTGTGTCTTCTGACGTCCTTGGTAATATCAGTATCCAAGAAATGTATCTT
Organism: Axilococcus clingmanii; assembly: GCA_019693495.1. NCBI lineage: Eukaryota > Viridiplantae > Chlorophyta > Chlorophyceae > Chlamydomonadales > Chlorococcaceae > Axilococcus > Axilococcus clingmanii. The sequence continues at coordinate 11,711 of JAAMXV010000361.1, forward strand.
AGACTTGCACTGGGTGAGATAGACTGTGCTTTGGAAGTTGGTGTGAAGTGTTTAGAAAACTTTGCTTCACCTGCTGTTCACTTGTATACTTCTATAGCATACTGGAAGTTAGGGAACTTGGAAGAATCTAAGAAACACCTCCACCTTGGAGCTTCAATGTGCACCGATGTCGGAAGCACAGAGGAAGTTGCTACGATGATGAACTTGGCAATAATTGACTGCATCATTGAGGAAGAAAAAACTTTGTGAAGTCTTACCACAGCTCTCGTGACACTGCATTGCACATTGCATCAGCATCCTACGGTACTGCATGGTCCTATCTAGCAGATCTGTCCACAAATCTGGATTGAAGGTGAGCTTGTAGTATAGATAGCTAATCTAAGCTAAAGTTAGAATCTCAAACAGAAGATTCATCGAAACCTCACAGCATGAAGGGATTACTACATATCATGCTGGCCGTTGTTCTGGCCTTTACAATTGGTAAGGTCCAGAGGTTCTATTCCCCCCGCAAAGACGTCTGCCTCATCATATTAAGTGCTTGTGCTACATCTGCTCTAGTCCATTGTGCCACGAGTCCTCAGTTAACGAAGACCTGTTCGGGATTGTCGGTCGGACTCTAGAACCTCTTATGGGAATGTACGAATTATTCAAATATGCAGGATGAACAGCTGACACCACTAACACTGCAGTTTCGGCAAGTCGCCTCATTGAAGACCAAAAACAATCAAAAGATTTCTTAATCTTCAAGAAGGGCCTTCTTGACTTCTCTAAGCAACTCAAATCCCTTGAGGAAACTATTGCCAAACTCGAAAAGTCGTCCTCCGTTGACAATACCAAGAGCAAGGGTGTTTTTGAGAAGGTGTTTGCAAAGGACCTTTTTGATAAGGAAAGTTCTGATTTCAAGTTGCACAAGGTTGTTCCTGTGGAACTTGACTTTGATAGTGAAGTCCCCAGCCATTCTTTTGTAAAAGACGGCAGCAAGAAGGATTCTAAAAAGCTTGTGGATTTCGATCTGGACAGTGCAAAGGATCTGGACTCTGCCATTGACATCGGTTTGAAAGGTGGAAAATTGGTGGGCTGATTAAAATTAACCCAGAAGCTCCTATTACAGTCCGCTTTTACGACAGCCGTGCAAAAATTTGTTCTCCCAAAACAATGTTTCCCTGTCCAGTCCCTGTAACATCTTTCGGTTAGTCTCATAACAAGAGATTCTCGAGGCATGTGCCTGGCATGTTTATATAGTTGATGCCGGTTGTTAAAAGATCAATTCGACGCATATCTAAAGTTCAAAATATAGCAAGCATACTCACTGCGGCACATCTTTGACCCTGCAAGGATGACAACTTACATGTTTAACCTACTCGTCTCTTCAGTTCTTTCTGGGAGTATTGTTCTCGGCTCTATCAACTGCGATAATTTCCAGCTTAATGCAGTCACAGATTTGCAACCTTCAACAGATGGCTTGGTAATTATCAACACCGACGCTCTTGTAGCATCTCTGGAGACTGATAATCCAACTGGTGCCTCAGATGTGCTCACTGCAGCCATTCAAAATACAGAAATACCTCCAGAACAAGTACAAGAAATTTGTAAGTCCTTACTCAACCATTCTCATCACCAAATTCCATCGTATTAAACAGCAGACTGACAATAATAATCTGCCTCCAGTGATGGTCATGAATGACTACATTGCTAAGCAAGGCTGTCAGGACCCAGCAAAAAGGACACTTCAAGGTAAATTCATATAAGAACCACAATGTGTTTCACTTGAGTTCTCAGATGCAACAAATCTGCTCCCTTAATGCAGAGACAATAAATGCGGTTGGTCAGATGCAGTTTACTAGCGCCCTGCAATCAATGTCATCTACAGCAGATCTTGGCAAAATTGGAGCTTGCGTAGCCTCTATTTAGGCTAAAGATACCCAATTACATGATATTTTGTATCGATTCAGTGCATGTAAATTAAAAAAGGACTGTTACACGGCATTCTAAACCGTAGATGTTAAGTTCGATCCAGCTCTCCGCCGCTGCTACATACCATCAGAGAAGTTCAGAAAAGTTGAAATATTCTAGGATCTTGAAATCGAAACGATGTAGTCACCAAAGGGTTCAGTCAGCCAGCTCCGGAGCAGCATCGTCCTTGCCTGCTTTCATCTCATGGTTGCAAAACAACGGTGTCGCTGATATAGGTGTAGCCGAGGCCAAGATAGGCCTATATCAAAGCGATGATGGTGAAAGAGGTGTTGCTTGTTTGAACGCAGTTAAAGATAAGGAGGTTTTACTTAGGTTTCCCATGCATCTTGCAATCCATGACCATTCCACTGATTGCGAGGAGACTGCTCCTTGGAATGTCAGGTTAGCAAAGAAACTGCTGGCATTGAGGGCAAAAGGTGCTAACTGCCCGTTCTTTCCTTACATTTCAGTCCTTCCAAGCAGCGTACCTTCTCCGTTGGTTGGTTGGAGCTGGGAGGAGATAGAAATGGTAGAGTATCAACCTGCTTTAGAGGCTGTATACAATGTCATGTGGTCGCACTCAAATGCGTGGTCTGAATTCAGCAGTCAGATGACAGATGAAACTTTTAGTAGGGAGGAATTTGATTGGGCGATATCTTGTGTGAGCTCGCGAACTTTTGGAACACCTGGCAAGGGCGGAGGTGTTGAAGTGAGAATGCTGGTGCCATTTTTCGACATGATAAATCATGGTGGCGATATTAAGTTAAATGGTCAAGAAATAGCATCTGACAATGTTAGATGGGATCTGACTCAGAAAATAGGAGGGGAATGGTTGATGCTACTCTCAAGCACAAGAGCCATTCAAGCAGGAGAAGAATTGCTGATGTCTTATGGGGAGCGTCCTAATGAAGATTTTCTAGTGCACTATGGATTTGTACCTCCTCATAATCCTCATGATAGATTTGTTTTATTTGATACTATAGAAGAGGGTATTGATTGGCACATTGCTATATTTAATAATAATGATTTGACAAAGAGTGTTGCTATGGATGCAGCTCGTTCTGCTGATGTGGATAGAGCAGTGGTGACATGTCATGGACTATCGTCTAAAGAGGCCCAACAAGTACAAAAAACTAATCTGCAGGTGAAAGCTGCCCCTGGTGGGCTTGTTGATGAAGATATACTTGTTGCTTTTGACCGGTTGGCTCATTCTGGAGAATCAGCAATTGAACATAGTCGGTTTGCGCTCAAAACAAGGGCTCTACAATTATTGTGCATGATGCCAGCTTCTCTGTTGTCTGACCTCCGAGCGTTGAGTAAAATTGAAGGACTGTGCGATTCACACAATTGGAGTGCTGCCCTTAATAAATACAAAGAACCAATGGCAAAGATGGTTGAATCAATAGTGCATGGCAAAGCCGCCTCGCCTGAGACGATTATTCATAGTCATGCTGATCACCTGGCGGTTCAGTATAGAGCCTATAAGAAAATGATTCTGTATGATCTACTTCTGACAGAGAGTAGCGAAGAAGAATTCTCCAAGCTTACCAAACTAAATTTTACAAAGAACTAAATCCTCATTTAAACATGTGCTCAATAGCCAACAATAGTTCTAGGGTTTCAGCAGGATGCACTGTTGAATTCGCCCTCCTGTCCCTCTTGGAATTCAGGGACGAAGCCAGGGCTTTGGAAAGCTTAGCTGCAGCAGCTTTCAGGTTCGAATTCTCCTGCTGCAATAAACTCACTTGATCTCGATCCACATGTAATGAAGGAAAATCTGCTGGAGGTTTCAGTTGAAGTTCATTTTCGAGTGCTTCTACCTTGGCATGCAATCTGCCTGCACGCAACTGAGCTTCATTTTTGTCATGCCTGAGCCGCTTACCCATGGTTTCTAGGTTGCAAATGTTCTCCTTTAAGTCACACACTATTGCACGTGCTTTTGAAAGGTCCCGTCGCGAAGCCGCCTCTGATGCAATTGCCTCATCACGGGCAAGCGCCATAGCGGTATTCATATGTGCCCCCCTTTCCTGAGTTGCCACCGACGCAGCTACTTCCTGCTTGGCCATATGGATATGAGTTTCCAATGTTTGCACCCTGTCATTTGCTTTTTGCGCCTCTGCCTTGGAGGTTATGAGCTCTGTTTCATACTGCCGTAATCGGCAACTTAACTCCAATACCTCTGCCTCTGCAAGTCTTTCATCAATTTGCTGACAATCTTTCAGTTCTTCATACTTCTTGGTCAGATCTAGTAGGCGCAGCTTTGCATCAGACAGTTCATGCTCAAGCTTCGAGTTCTCGTCGTGAGCAGACTCAAGTTTCTCTTCTAATGTCGATGCATAATGTTCAGAGTCAAACAAGCGTGCATCAGCAGCTTGAAGTGCGTCTGCAGCTGCCTTTTGTCCAGCAGCTGTCGCTAATTCAAAAGCATGCAAATTCTCAGTCAGAGCAGCATTTTTCATCAAGGCCTCACTTAATAAGGTTTTCAACTGTGATATCTCCATGACGGCATTTTTATTCTCATCCAATTCTGCCAAAAGAGTCTGACGTTGAATCTTAGCGTGGCGAATGTCATCTCGAATTGAGATGAGTGCAGCTTGCTCACTGGCTAAGGACTCCTCGAGCTCTGACAATTCTAGGATTTTTGCAGACAATGTCATACTAGCTTCCCTTGATGTCTCGTTTGTTTCAGAAAGAACCTTTTCAACTGAAATTATCGACATTTGCAGATCAGCGAGCGTCTTCTGACACACTGCAGCTCCCTCTTGTGCTTGTTGTTTTTCCCGCATCGCTCTGGCTGTGTGGGCATGTAAACATAATAATTCATGCTGTGCAGAGGCTATATCCTCCACTAGAGACTCTAGCCTGGCATTTGAGAATGCAATTTCTTCTTGACAGGCTGAAGCCTCATGCACAACTAATTGAAGCTGCGGCAGCTCTGCTTTTAAGGAAGCAAGTTGATATGATGCATTCTGAAGTTCTCCAATGACGTGATCCAGCTGCTGCTGTTTGACCACTAGTTCTTCATCAAGTTCACAAGACTTGCCTTCCTTGGAACTTATAACGGCTTTAAGTTTCTGCGATTCAGCTTGGCTCAAAGTCAATTCAGTCAGTAATCTCTGCAACTCCAAACGAAGCCTTTCAAGGTGTTCCTCCATTTGTCCCTGTAGCGTTGCACCGATCTCAGTGCAAGCATACTGATTTGCCAAGCGATCTGTATTGTCATCTATCTGCTTTTGAAGTTCTGCCAGGTCTGCTGCTGCAGTATCCTTTGCTTGTGTAATGGCGTTCAGCCTTGAATCTTCAATACCTCTACGCTTCTCTAAACTTGCAATCTCTTCTTGGGCTGCCGCCAGCTGAGCTTCTACTTGCTGCGAGCTTGCTTCAACTTCCACGTGAAATTGATTTCTTAGCCTGGATAAATGGTCTTTTAATTCAGATTGTGCATTCTCCAATTGCTCCGTTACTACGAGGAGGTCTGCCTTTTCTGCATCAGCATTTGCCCGAGCCCTCAACACCTCTTCCTCTGCTTCCTGTAGTTCCGGCCGCCGTATGGCTAATTTGGCAGCAATTTCTTCCAGAAGAGCAATTTTGCCTACAGTGCAGGTTGCAACAATAGGTTAAAGGGGCTTGGAGGCTCAAATGCAGACTAAAATGTTAAATTAGCTTACCTACTTCCTGCTGTGAAAGCTTCTCTATCTGTTTCTCCTTTTCCCTGATTTCTTCTTTGAGCAATTCCAAGGTTTGTGTACTTGTTTCAATGTCATTTTCTGCGTTCAAACAGCCTTTGGACAAGGCATTCAAGGTCGTTTTAGCTGCTTCGATATCTGAGAGGAGCTGACAGTGTTGCTGTCTTAATACATCCAATCTTTGAGATGCAAGGGAACTATTTGAGGGGGTGCCCACAGGCTTTTTTGCTTGGAGCAAGAAATGTCCGGGAGTTAAGCGGTGGTGCTGTTGCATTGCTGCAGGGCTGACGCCCACGTTCATGTCAAGGTCAGCCAGAACTTCTTCAGCCGATGAACGCATTTTATGAGCAGATTGTAAGGCTATGATAGACCTGGACTGCGGTGTGCCCTCCTTCCCAGCTGGCAAACTGGCAATGTCTATATGACGAATACTATCATCGGTATTTTGGCAGTTCTTTGAGACAGTGACGGGCGCCACAGTGATGGGTGTCATGAAGCAGAGTTCTGAATTCGGTTTTCTGTCAATCATTACTGCTCTGATCGGCATTAGGACCAATTTGAGAGGAAACGGCTTTTCAAGTTGGAGGAGGTCGGTTACTGCAAATGCCACAACGTTGTGAATACGAATTGCAAGGCTAACGGTCTCGCTATTTCAATCATTTTTGGCGGTGAATGTAATTCAGAATGAATGCTGTGGATAGAAGCACATCGTTTTCTCAGCAACAGAATGTATTCTGGTTTGAGTTGGTGCTGTGCTTAGCATGCTACTGGCCTTATTGAGGTTTGAAGTAACCTTCTGAGGTCGATCAATAAAGTCTAAACAAGGGTACTGTTTTTGAATGTTTTGCTAACACATCTAGAAAGTTTGACATTGCAGAGGTTTTAGGTGGAGTAGAAAGGCATCAAGGGGCACCAATCTGACGGCTAAAATTTCAATTCCAACCCAACCCAGTGGGTTCCTTTGGCAGTTGTAGCAATTGCTGCAATGCAAGTTGCGTCAGCGAGCGAATCACCACCTTGGACGAAAACGAACCCTCAAGCTCTTATTTCATCAAACATTCTTTTCTTGTTTCTTGTCCATAGTCCAGGTGACTTTGCGGTACAGTTGATAGAGACCTGTTCCCGCCATGAAAACATTCACTGTTAACAAGTTATAATTGACCTGAAGGAGTGTGTCTCATAACATTGAGAAAGTATATACTTAAATTGGATAATAAAGCAGTTATCAAACGTACCGGCGTAATCTGTGTGCTAAATCTCGACCAAATAATGCCAGTTGCTGTCACCGCTACTTGTTGTGGGTATGAAACCAGCTCTGGGGGCCGTTGAAAATCAGCAATATTGGCGATGGTTATTGCCCATTTGAATGTAGGCGCCCAGAAATGAATAGTTTTTGGACCCGCAGGATGGTTCCAAAAAGCTGTGAGACGGGACCCCACTGTGGCAGTTGACATGGAACGTTTTCTTCACTCTTTGATATTAACGGATCGGCTTCAATTATTGATGCTTAAACAAGGATTCAGACCCAACGGACGGAAAGCACAGTCAGAGAATCTCTACTACAAGGCGTATACCTTCAGTCTTTGCAGTCTCTAATAGCGCTCAATGAGGTATCGAGATCTCTACTCAGGAATCAAGCTATATGAAGGAGCAGGTATCACTATTTTTGTCGATCGGTCTTGACCTGTAAGAGTTTCAAGAATGACTACACTGGGCCCTCTAACAAAATTGAGCGTTGATACTACAGGGAAAGGATGTTAACACGTCATACAAGGGTAGTAATACGAAGAAAGTTAGGGAAATCGTATACTTCAATACTGTAACCAGGACTGACTCTGCTGTCGTGATCTATCAGAGTTCTTAGCTCATTTCAGAACGGCAGAACGGTTTCTGGACCACAAAAGGAGATTTCAACTACTGCGATTTCTCTGTAGCTGTATACTTTATGAATTTTGCGATCCTGATTTCATTAAGAACAAGCTTGGGTTGTATTTAACGAAGGATGACTGAGCGTCACTTCTTTTGTCAGAATACCTTGGCCAATTTTGGCAGGGATGTGTCTAAATTTCGACCCAACGTCATCTTGCCTAGAGTTATAAACAGTATAAAGACATCGAGAATGAGAGTTTTTGCAGCGTCGGACAGGAGTGCTAAGACTGCCGACTCCTCGTCTGTAGACGGGGCAACGGAGTGGTTCTACACTGAGAGTGGGCAAAAAACATGGGTATGCAATAGCCAGTTAATAATCCCCTCGAACATAATTATAAGACCCATTTCAATATTTAGGTAGATGCAATGGAGCTTAGCACATTGACACCAGATCTTCCCGACCTCTTGAATGAAATGGGCATCGCGTATGACCCAGAGCGCTTGGCTTTGGCCCTGGCTAATAGAAACATGGAGTTAGCCGGTAGATCTTTCAAGGTGGCAACGTCTGTTGGAGGTTTCATGGCTAAAATTATTGCAGACGTTTCTTGGGGTTCTGTTGAGACTAATGCAGGAAGGCGTGCTGTGCAACTAAAGAAAATATTGACCAACCTTGGCCCTAGTTTTATTAAGGTGGGACAAGCACTGTCTGCCAGGCCAGACTTGCTACCCAAGCCATACTTAGAAGCATTAGGAGAGTTACAAGATAGGTTGCCCGGATTCCCAAATGATATTGCTTATGCCCTCATTGAAGAGGATTTAGGAAGGCCTGTTTTTGAAGTGTACTCAGAATTATCATCAGAACCAATAGCTGCAGCTTCTTTAGGACAGGTGTATAAAGGTAAATTGAGGTCCACTGGTGAAGATGTTGCCGTCAAAGTGCAACGTCCAGGCATTGGTGAAGGCATTGCACTTGACATGGTACTGTTACGCCGTCTTGTTGGGTTGGTTGACGCTAAGATCCCCGCCATATCCCAGCCTTTGACTCCCCTTGTAGATGAATTTGCTGGTAGATTATTTGGAGAGCTAGATTATATTTCCGAGGGAAAAAATGCAGAGAAATTCTCTAAATTATATGCACACGTGCCCAGAATTCGAGTTCCCAAAATTCACTGGGAAGCAACTTCAAGGAGAGTAATTACTATGGAATGGATCGACGGCATCAAGTTGACTGATGCACCTGCAATGTCTGCCGCCGGTCTGTCAGTTGTTGACTATGTAGATGTAGGCATTGAGTGCACACTCAGACAATTACTAGAAGCTGGCTATTTTCACGCAGATCCTCACCCTGGAAATTTGTTGGCAACGAGGCAAGGGGATCTGGTATATTTAGATTTTGGGATGATGAGTGAAGCCCCCCAGCAAGCAAGATATGCCATCATGGCACATGTTGTCCATCTAGTCAACAGAGATTATCAAGCCATGTGCAGAGATTATTACACCCTTGATTTCATGGACCCCAGTGTTGACACTTCTCCAATAGCCCCTGCATTGGAGGTCTTCTTCGATGATGTACTCAATCAATCAGTTTCAAGGCTCAACTTCAGATCTATCGTTGATGGCCTTGGGGGTGTGCTTTTTGCCTACCCGTTCAGAGTGCCTGCCTACTATGCACTCATTCTACGCTCTTTAACGGTTCTTGAGGGTTTGGCACTGACTGCGGATCCCGAGTATAGATTACTAGCCAGAGCCTACCCCTATATGGCACGTAGACTTTTGACAGACCCAGCCCCAGAGCTGAGAGAATCATTTGAAGAGCTGGTATTGAATGAAAATGGGAAACTCCGGTGGGGCCGATTGAGAAATTTGGTGGAGCAAGGAACAAAAAGCTCAGATTTTGATCCCACTCAACTCTGGTTACTGGCGGAGTGGGTCTGCAGCGAGGGGGGGAAACCATTACGAGGGCCACTGGCAACGGAGTTGGTAAGGCTTGCAGATGCTGTCATCACTTCGAGTGTTAGAGAGCGCATCACACTCATGAGTGGAGGTTCATCTGTATCAGAAAGGCTTGTGCCAATCCAACCCGATGAGATTGAATGCTTAGAAAATGCAACACTCTTATGGAGGCTATTGACAGCTCATTCTCAGGCAACATTACCTGTTCCACCCATTGGAGCATTTGGGCTACCTGGCCCTACAGAAATTGCAAATTGGATAAGGTCTTTAAGCGAAGCAGTCTCTGCGGCTGCCCCCCAATTGAGGTCCATACTGAATAGACCTGGTGCAAAAGAGTTACTAGCAGATGTCCAGTGGGGACTGTTAGAGCGTTTTGCTGCTCGTAGTGTTAAATTTGTTCTGGGATGGGGCAGTGCAACTACTGTTGAAACAGTCTAAACAGAATGGTGAGAATTTTTACATTATGTAAATATACTATGCCAAGTTAGATGTGTTCTATTTCAATTTAATAAGCCTTGGGTGGAGGAGGATAGTATGTTGGGGAAGGCTGCTGTTGTGAAGGAGGGTAGTGGGATGGGGGTGGTTGCTGTTGTGGAGGAGGATAGTATGGACTGTGTTGCTGAGGCACCTGCTGTGAATTTCCTCCCATCTGTTGATACATAGGGGCCATATACGGATTGTACGTCGGAACTGATGACGGATTTGAATCTCGCAGGTCAAGCTGCGCCTTATGCTGGGTTTGCATGCACGCACAAACTGAACACCACATGCAATCTGCAATCCAGTCGAGTACTCTTGCCAGTTGCATCAATTCATCGCTACCCGCAATGCAAGCCACAATCCAACAGATGCAAGCAAGATATTGGGCAGCAATCATTGTCGCTATTATGGCATTATCGCAACTTGTGTTTACAATTTGCATTTCATCTTGAATCATCCAGCGAGTTGATGCTACAGACTGTGGGAAGCAACAAATGACCTCTGTGACTAGGCAAAATGTGGGACATTTCCTTTCCCCACACCGCCCCGAACACGGCCAGTCTCCGTTGCAACACACATACCGTCTCATATCTCCCCGCAGTGCTCTTTTGCGCAGTTGGAAGCTGGCACAGTATGTGCAGAATGTGGCAAAGCAACAATCTGCAGGAGACAAGGGCTTTCTTTGTAAAACAACTGTAGTACTTAATGCGTTAAAAGAAATCCGTCACCACCTACATCCTGGATTTGAGCATGGTGCTTTCCACAGCTCAACCTTAAACGTGTTTGGATACTGATTTCTGACTTCAGCTTTGGCGAACTTTGGGTTCTGCTTCCCGTCCATCGGAAATTTAAGATAACGAAAAACAGGGCCTTGCTTTGTCTTTGCTCAATCAATGGTTCTAAATGCCGACTTTGTTATTCACCTAAAAACTTCATACACATCTCACAGATCATGATATGGTGGAAATACGTCTCGGGGTAGGAAAAAAGAAAGTTGTGACCCAACGACGAGTACTCGACTGAGCTGACAAAGACCTTATGTATGTTGAAGTAATAAGTGCTCAAAATTATTTGGCCCTTCTAGTTGATGAAAGTTTGCCAGGTGGGCATAGTGGGGTAGAAAACGTGACATGCCGCCAAACCAACCATACTTGAGCAATCGCAACCGAACAACAAACTTCGCCATTGCTGACGGCCCTCCTGAACAAGCCGCACTAAATAATCAACATTCAAAATATAGTAGCAAGGATATGAAACGGAGGAATTCAGCTTATAGAGTCGCAATTCTGTTGGTGGCTGCTGTTGGTGCCCTGGCCTGGGTGGCCTTTCGTTCGGGAGGTGAAGAACAACTCCCCAAACATAATGCTGTCTATCGAAATTTGAAACGTGCAGATGGCATTAAAAGGAAAGACACTGTGATCATTTATATATTTTCAAACACAGATCCAGAGTATATCAATAATCTTCGTTTTTTTGCGACCTTTGGCATATCTGAGGGCGATGGGTGTGATTATTTCATCGTTATACAAGACAGTAATGAAGAGACTCTAGAGCTTCCCATTCTCCCTAAGAATGCCCACTATCTCAGACATCCTAACAAATGCTATGATTGGGGTACTATTGGGTGGGCAATTGAGTCTGGCCAGGTAGACTTGGAGAAATACACATACTTCATTTTCATGAACAGCAGTGTTCGAGGCCCATTCATTCCCCCGCATTTACGCAACTTCACTAGTTGGCAAGAATTGCTAATTAACAAGCTCAATGATAAAGTTGCATTAGTAGGCCCAACAATTTCTTGTGAAGGCAGCCCTTATCAAGGCAACGTCAAGGGCGAATGGCGTGCCAATCCGCATGTGCAAAGCTATGTTCTAGCAACTGATAGAAGAGGAATAGAGATCTGGAAAGCTGACAAAAATGTTTTTGGTTGCTGGGACAGTATGTGGGATGTTATTTGGCATGGAGAACTAGGTAGCAGTTTGGCCATACTGAATGCTGGATATACGCTGGATTCATTCATGATGCGTTACCAGGGCGTAGATTGGCAAGACACAAGAAATTGGGCCTGCAATAAAAAGGCTAATCCATATGGGGAGCATTATTATGATGGCATAAGCCTGAACCCCTTTGAAGTTTTGTTTGTGAAAGTGAAAGAGAAGGTGGTGCAGAATGAGTGGTCATTTGCCATGGAAGCAATTAAGTATGGGCAGTGGATGGAGCAGCAAGCTAATGGGGTGCTTGAAGTAGTTTCAAATATATATAGAACAAATCCTGGACCCATACAAGCTCCTAGACTTGCATATATGAAAATGAGAGGACCCGACTGCTTTGATGCTGACTACTACGCAGAAAAGAATGCAGACATAAAGCAGTGGAAAACTAAAGAAGAGCTTTGGTCACACTTTCTAAGAAGTGGATGTCATGAAGGGAGGGCATATAGATTTACTTGTGATGAGAACATTTAAAGTTTAAGGGGTGTGCCACGTACGCACCGTACCGGTATGGTGCGTTTGTGGCCAAGCATTCCGCCAAAAAGTGCACACCGCTTGAAATCCGATGTACCTTTATGGAGTGCAAGGCGCTACCAACATTCATCAGTCCGCTCATCCTCATAAAGCGTACAATCTTTAAACTCTATCAAACTTGAGCCAAATACACAAAACATTAGTATTGCCCATGCTTGGTGCATAGAGCTTCATAAAGTTTCGCAGCGATGGCGGAGGTGACGTTAAATCTCTCCACGCAACTCTTGCATCTTCCAGAAAACTCTATACTAGAAATTCTTAGTCGCTTAGATGCTAAAAGCTTGGTGAACATTTCTTTGACTGGTAGATACTTTTCGAAAAAGGAGCCAATCACTAGACTCGGTTTGACCGAGCACGTTGCGCGCATTCGAGTAATAGGCCATTGTGGCACAAAAGAATCGGCAGAACGTTTTAAGTAAGAGAAATGACAGTTTCAAAGTCGGACATATTTGAGTCCTCCTTGGAACCACGCTAACCCAGTCCGTGAATCTTTACACAGGAATAGAAATTGGAAGGAGCGTTTGTTTCTCGAAGAAGAGACTGGATGCGGTTTTGATCAAGATCTAGCTAATGAAGGGGGCTTTCACCTGAGTAACATAGAATCAAAGCGTTCTATCCGCTTGACTGGGATGGGCCCCAAGCTTTTAGTCAGTGACAGAAGCACACGTGATCAACCAGTCCTTCGGTGGCAGCTACGTGTATGTGGCAACACTGCAGTTGAGTTTGGGCTGGTTCCAGCAGATTTGCAACTCTCTTCCACTTCACTGCATAAATGTGTATCGCTCCCTTCAGACCTACGTGCAAGGTGCACTGGCTTCTGCTCTCAAATCACGGCTGGCTCGTTGCTCCCACTTAAGGCCCCCATTATGCGGGGTACTGTATTAGATATTGTCGCACGGAGGGGTAGACTTGACATTGTATTACTATATCCTGAAGATGCAAAAGAAATCAGCTGGCATAATGGCCAACCTGTACAAAGTCCGTACAGAGGACCTCAAGAGATTCGATTGGAGCAACAATTCTCCTCGGACTTTGATGTGTGCTTGGCTATGACTGCGTGGGCCAAGGCTCATGTTGAGGTTCTCCACACAGGTACTGGATCAAAGTGGACTGCACATGAAGCAAATTTGAACCAGCCCTTGATAACTCCGCCCCCAAGTGATGTCATCAATCACTTGATGGACCAGATGATTCCATCCTCTAGCGATGTATTGTCATCCGCACCCATGGAAATGGACTCGCCATCTGATTCGTCAAATGGGCATTGCCATCTGTATCATGATGGTGATACCGTGATGGATATCTCTAATTAAAGTACAATAGAGGATAACGCGTGTGTGGGGGGGTTACATAGCACAAGTTTTAGTCAATGTCGTCCTCCATGAATTCATTTATTGGTATGGTCTTCTCCCAAAGGAAATCTTTATAGGTACCTTGCGGAGGATACATTGTGCATTTTGTATGGGTCAGGACTGAATTTTCGGAGTTGTTTTTGGCCTCTAGTGTAAGAATAGCCATCATATGCCTCCTCACGCTGTACACATTCAGGCCTGAAACACAATCTCTCTAGGCTTGATTAGGTATCTCGGCTAAAACTCTTCATAGTGTGTTCACTTTACCTTGGAGAACACCATTTTTGTTGAGAATACAGGAATGTATGAAGAAAGCATACAACTATCTCTGAATGTTGTGAAAATGTCTATCCCGAACTCCAGCAATTAGAAGCCTTGAAAGAAATCGACCAGGCAATGGTGCGGTTTGGAAGACCATCTTCCAACAAAGGAATTTTATCAGGTCAAGAAAGGATATTTTCATCGAGCTCTCCCAAACATTACCGTCCAAAGTGCATTTCAGGGGTGACAGCAGTATTGGAGAGAGCCGCGGACGTAGGCTGTGGAGCCCCATGTGGAGAAGCCATTCTATGCCACAAGTTTGTTGCACATACAGCAGCCATTGCATCCGCAGTAGTCGTGGAGGACTCAGCATTGGGTAAGCAAGTAATCACAACTAGCTTAGACAAGTCTGTTGCCATGTGGACCAGCCAGGGCGGCTGCAATGATTTTTGTGGACTGGGGATGGACCTTGGAGGTCGCATCGTCCCTCAAGGCGGCCCTGCATTCTCCGTGGTAGCCCAGGAAAGGGAACAGGATAGACTTCCCGCGCAAGTTTTTTTAGGAATGCAGTCGAAATCCGTTCTCGAATGGGGGCCTCCATCTGCCGGCATTGAAGCAAAAGTCAACCTTGCTAATCATTGTGGCTGGGTCCGGGGCCTTGCGATCGCTCATAATCGTTGGCTCTTCAGTTGCGCATGCAACACAATTAAGCAATGGGACATATCTCGAGCGGTACCCTCGGAAGTTGCAACGGTAAGCATAGACAAGGGGGACATTCTCTGTTTAGAAGCCGGACGAGACCGGTTATTTGCAGCCACTGTGGATGGTACATTGCGCTCCTGGCGTATAGGGCGAAAAGGCGAGTTGGCAGATCCTCAGATACGGTTTAGGGCGCATTCTGATCGAATAGTGAGCATTGCACTGTGTGGGAATATCCTTTACACGGTTGGGTATGATGGCTCTATCAAGTCCTGGGACGCATATTCACTAGGCTTTGTCCTTGAAGCCCCTGCCGCTCATGATGGAGCAAGGATTCACTGTGTGGCGGTCGTGCCAACAAGGAGGGGCAGAGGCATGCTGTTTACTGGTGGGGATGATAATCTCATTCGCCGGTGGGATTCAAGACTGTTAACTGAAGCAATGCCCCCCCTCCATTGTCATACACACAGTGTACGGGTTCTTTCTTCGGGACAAGACCTGCTCCTGTCTGGTGACAGTGGTGGTGAAGTAGCTATATGGAAGATTTAAGATGTAGATTTAAAGTAGGGTTGTTGTAGTTCTTTCATAGTGTACATTTACAATAAGATAACTTTCATGGATCTGCCAAATTAAACTTTCTTATTATTGTTGTGTAAGCACTTGAATCAGACATCCAAAATGCAGCGGGGTGAGGTGTTGGGTTGACGCAGCTGTTGGGTTCAATATTTTCTAAAATCTGCGGATCTGTAGGAGAATTGTGGTACATTTAAATTTAAATATACCAATAGATCGTCTGCGAAGTACATTCCTTGTTGGTCATACATTGAGTACTGGGTGGGCCGAATGGCATCGCATACTGCTAGGTTTTGCGCACCTATTAGCCAGAGGCCCATTTTCATCAGCCAAATCAACAGCAATGGTACGTATATTTACAATGTACTCCAAGTACATTGTGGTCCTGACTGCTTCGCCAATTCACCTTCAAGCAGCATTAAACTGATCCCGATATCTTCAGCTGGTCAATTCGCATGGCAGTCGTGGAGCTTTAGGAGCAAGGTCGCCGTTTCAGCTACAGCAGAGGAAGCTGAGCTTCAGAAGCTCCGGGAAGAGAATGCCAGCCTTCGAGCGGTAAGTCCAAATCATTGTGTATTCTCAATTTTGAACCAGCATTGATTACATCAGCATCTTCAACTTGTAGTTGGCATCAGAAAAGATCTATGAACTTCCAGCTCAAGAACGCGCAAAGGTTCTGAGGGAGCATAAGGAGATCAGAGCAGCTGCGCATGAGCTGGGGGAGAATATTCCAGCCCTGTCCGACAGCGAGGCGGACATCCAAGAGAAGGTGCCGATCGCCACTGCAGACAAGTCAAGTGCAGAGGATGCCAAGGTAATTGGGGAGGGAGATGTTACGGCTGTGGTGGAGAAAGCTTCGGAAGGTACTCTCGTGTTTAAATTCAGGTCAAGTGCGAACCAGTCTTCTGCGACCTTGAGCAACCGTTCTAATTCCAAAGCAATGGCAGTAGATCCTTTCAGCATGAGGCCTGCTGCTATTAAAAAGGATGCCTCGTCTGTATCTAATGCTGAAGCTGTCACTTACCATTTTGAAGTTGCGCCTTCCAAATTCAAAGATGCGGAAGAATCGTCTCCGAATGCAGAAGTTGGAAAGGAATTGGATCCACCAGTGGCAGCTGAAGACAAGCCAGTAGTTTCTTCAAAGCCGAGACCTGCTCGCAGAGCTGCGGCTAACAAGACTAAGCCTTCAAAAGGCTCTGTGAAGAAGGTCGACCCCTTACTTGAGGCGCGTGTTGCAGCCAATGCGGAGGTGCAGTCTCATTCTCCGGCGTCTGCAACTGCCGACAAGGGTCATTGGCTGTATGTTACCGTGCCAGAGAAGCCAATGGCAGGGTCCACTTGCATGGTGTATTTCAATAAGGCTCAATCAGAGCCTTTACGGCACCGGCCAAGGATTCAAATTCATTTCAGGTACAACGCTTGGGAACTCGAAGGCGAACATGAGCGACTCGACATGGCTCCCGTAACTGAAGTACCGAAATCGGAATCTACTGAGTTTTGGGGTGCTCTTTTAACCATTCCTGAGGATGCTTATGAGCTGAACTTTGTGGTAAGCGATGGAGAAAGCGCGTTTGACAATAATTCCGATCAAAACTTCACCATTGAGGTTTCTGGTCCCATGACTAAGGAACTGTGGATTGACCGAGCTGCCGAAAGAGCTGAAGCAGCATACCTGGCACATAAGGAAGCAGAACGTCTTGAAGCTGAGAGGGTAGCTGCAGAGAGAGAAGCCGCAGCAAAGCTTCAGGATGCAGAATTGGCTCGTCAAGCAGTCGACAATTTAATTAATAATTATGATGCAATGAGGCAAGGCTCTCTGGCTACTGGTGCTCCTCTGTGGACTGTGACGCCAGCAAAGTTAGTCCCAGGCAAAGCCTTCACACTTTCGTATGACTTTTCAGAGGGGCCGTTGGCACACATCCCGGTTCCAGAGGATCAGGCTATCTCCCTGAAGATGGGTCATAACGGCTGGCAGGCTCCTATCACTTTGACCATGAAGCGTAGTGCAGGCAGCAATGACGTATGGGAAGCTCATTCTGAGGTTCCAGAAGATGCTGCCGTGCTGAACTTTGTCATCAATTACTATGAGCACTATGACAACAACCATGGGAATGACTATAAGATTGCGGTCTCGCTTCCAGCCACTGCTGAATCGCCCAAGGTGTGGGCCGAAGGCCTCGAAGATACCATTTTAGGGCGCATTGAGGCTGAGCGCAAAGCTGTAGAGGCTCAAGAGGCTGCCATTGTAGCTAGGCGAGAGGCGACTCGCAAAGCTGCCCAACTCAAAGCAGAGGAAGTTCGGCGGCGCCAGATGGAGCACATTTTCTACACTGTCCCTGCCCAGGTACGAGCTGGATCTGACGTCACAATCCACTACAATCCTGGCAATACATTGTTGAATGGCTCTGAACGAGTGTTTATTAGCGGTGGTTACAACCGCTGGCGTCACACCAAGAAGTACGGGCCCATTGAAATGAAGCCGCCTGGAACTGGAGGGCAGCACTTCACAGCTGCAGTGTCAGTCCCTAAAGATGCGTATGGGTTAGATTTTGTTTTCAGCAATGCGGCTGAAGGAACATTTGACAATAATAATGGGCTCGACTATCATCTACCTGTCAAGGGCTCTGTGATCACTGAGACCCCTCTTAGTGTCTGCCACATTGCTGTGGAAATGGCTCCAATAGCCAAGGTTGGCGGACTTGGCGATGTGGTCACTTCTCTGGGTAGAGCGGTTCAAGAGGCCGGTCACAATGTAGAAGTTATTCTTCCTCGTTACGACTTCTTTGCTCATTCCCCACTCCTAGGGGATTTGAGATTTGAAACAGAGTTTGAATGGGGGGGAACTAGGATATGGGTGAGTACCTGTTTGGTCGAAGGACTGCGGGTGTTCTTCATTGAAGCCGGAAACGGAATGTTTAATGGGCCCGTATATCATGGTGGGCAGATAGATCCTGGCAGATTTGAATTTTTCTCAAGAGCTGCTTTGGAATTTCTGCTGCGGAGTGGGCGACAGCACGATATCCTTCACTGCCATGATTGGTCCACTGCGGATGTGGCAAAGGCCTATTGGGAAGAGTACCACCATTATGGTCTGTGGAAACCAAAGGTCATTTTTACAATTCACAACCTCAACTATGGTGAAAGGAAGATTGGGGAGGCTGCCTATTTCTCTCAGAGGTTTACAACTGTAAGTCCAACCTATGCGTGGGAGATTGGTGGACAACCAGTGATTGCACCACACAATGGTAAGCTCAAGGGGATCCGTAATGGTATCGACATTGACATTTGGGACCCTGAGACAGATTCCTTCCTTCCCAAGGGATACACGCCAGAGACTGTGGTGGAAGGCAAGGCTGCAGCCCGGGACGAGCTTCGAAAGAGGCTGGGGCTGACTGGTTGGGGCGAAAAGCCAATGGTCGGTGTCGTCACACGGCTGACGAAGCAGAAAGGCACACATCTGATCGCGCACTCTGCTTTCCGTACTGTAGACAGGGGGGGGCAGTTTGTCCTTTTGGGTTCTGCGCCTGATCCTAAAGTGCAAGCGGAGTTTGATGCGCTGGCAAACCAGTATGGTGGCGAGAATGCAGCTTTTTGTTTTGCATTTGATGAGCCATTGAGTCATCTGATCTATGCAGCCTGTGATTTCATCCTGGTGCCTTCCATGTTCGAGCCCTGCGGGCTGACTCAGATGATTGCCATGCGTTATGGCGCTGTCCCGATAGTTCGCTCAACTGGTGGTCTTCATGATACTGTCTTTGATGTCGATGCTGACAAAGCTCGGGCAGCTTGGGAGTTGGAGGGCAGCACAGACTGGCTGAATGACGGTGTCGACGCCACTAATGGCTTCGCCTTTGATGGAACGGATGCCGGGGCAATGGATTATGGTTTGAACAGGGCGTTGGATGCCTGGTACAATGACCGAGCATGGATCCACGGCTTGCAACGTAGGGTTATGGAGCAAGATTGGAGCTGGAATAAACCTGCCATCGACTATATCCAACTCTATT